>VFFE01007703.1:1564467-1758451 GCA_008921705.1 Burhinus oedicnemus
CACACACACATACACACACACACACATACACACAACCGGTGGCGCGGGTGCCCGCCGCCCCACAAAAGGCATCGCCGGGCGGGGGCTGCTCCGCACGCCCAGCGCACCGGAGCACGCCCGGACACACGGACACACACACTCACACTTACACACACACCCGCCGCGATGTGCGACGCGCGATGCGCGACGTGAGGCACCTCGCACGCCCGGGGGCCGGGGGGAGCCGGCGGGATCCGCGCTGCCAGCCCGCCCCCCCTTGCCGCTCCCTCTCCTCCAGACCCATCCATCAGCCTCTTCCTCTCGGTCTGCTCCTGCCTTTCTTTTCTTTTCCTTCTTTCCTTTTTTTTTTTTTATTTTTAATTTTTTTTTAATTTTATTTTTTAATTTGCTCTGACTGTATCTACCCAAGCCCTGAAAAAATGCCTGCCCGTGGAGCGAGGAGAGGGCACCGGGTCGGTAAATAAGAAGTGAGTACGAGCACAATGGCGTGCCTCCCCGCTCCCAGCCCTGCGGATGCTGCATGCGCCCCTGCTTCCCCCGGGCGCGGGGGGGGACCCCGGGATGCTCCCCGCGCCGCGGCGGCCCGGGCCGCCTTTGTACCTTGCCTGGCTGCCTCCCTTCCCTTCCCGGCCCCGCTCCGCGCCCCGGCCCCGCCGCCGCCGGCCGCCTCGCCCCCGCGCCGCTCCCCGACGCGGAGCATCCCCGCCGCCGGCGGCTCGGGGCTCGCCCTCCCGCCGCCCGCCGCACCGGGGCTGCGCCCCTCGGGGGCGGCGGGCATCCCCCGGCGCATTGCACCGACCGCGGGGAGGGGGCGGCGGAGCGGCGGTGCCCGGTGCCCGCTCCTTTGTTCGCCGCCGGCGGCCGCGGCGGGTCGGCGCTGCCCCGGGCGGGCGAGCGGCGGGCTCGGCGGGGCCGGCCGGGAGGGGAGCGATCCCGGCTGGGAGCGCCGGGGCCCCCGGCACCGTCCTTGGAGGGGGGGCTCGGAGGGTCGCGGGGGCTGCGACGGGAGAGGGGAAGGCGGAGAGGAGGGGGCTTCCCCCCGCTAAGGTGCGGGGCGCGGGGGGAGCGCGGCCGTCCCCGGGTGCCCGCGGGGCGGGCGCCGGGGCGGCGGGAGTGGGAGTGGGAGGGGTGGCCGCGGCGCGCGTGGGGTGCGTGGCGCCCAGCCCGCGGGGTGCGCGGGGTGCCCCGGGTCCCAGCTCGGCCCGGGCTATGGGCTGCCCCTCTCCCTCCTGGCCCCTTCTCCCGGTGCCGAGGGGTGTGCCTGAGCCCGGCGGGTGCCCAGGAGGTGACCGTGCCACCGCCACCCCTCCTGGGGACGTGTCCCACCTCCGCCGTCCGGAGGGAGACTTCCCGCTAGATTGAGATCTGGGCTTTTCCACCGGCGGCTGGAAGCGGTGTCGTGGCCGTTGAAAATGTACTTGTAATTCAAAGCAATTTAAATATAGCTTGTGCGGTCAACTGCTGTGGCCATCATCCCACAGGAGACCTTTACCTGCACTTGACGTGGGGGATTTTTTTTCTTAGTACCCATGTAGTTGCTGGGAGTCACATGAGTTATCGAGATACTTGATAACACGCTCAGCTGCTCTTTTCCTAACCCGGTGGGTTTTTGTAGCTGTAAATAAAAATACACGCCTTAACAAATGGGTGACTTTTCCAGTAAGTACACATATGTTTTACTGGTATTTTCTAAGGTATAATCGATACACAATTAACGCTTTAAGACCAGTATGATGAGCAACGTGTTGTTTTTATGGTTGTGTCTGGGGAGTTTGGAAGTGATCGTGCAACTGTTCTCAGAAAGCGTTTGTCGGAGCGCAGGACAAAATAGGTGAGAGAAAGAAAGATTTGTGTTCTTCTGCTACCTCTGTAATGCTGAGGTACAACACAGCTGGAAAGCTGCTTAGCAGTGCTTAAGAGAGCAGCGGATGTAAAGAATCCCTGCAGCAAAATACTGCCTTATACCAATTTAAATGCAAGAGCTTAGGGGAAATCTGTATTTATGAAATGATCGAATATCGGAAGAGGACAGATGGGTACAGAAAATGTTGCAAATGTGTGTAAAGTGGATCCCACTACTCAGGGGCAGCAGCTTCATTGTAACGTGGCATGGGGTTTATGTGAAAGATTGAGCAGTTTAGGAATTCCTGTTGGAAGCAACAGAATTTCTGTCGTCTCTTGGCAAGAAGTTCAGGTAACGAAATCTGAGTGGCACTGTAAAAAGTAACTGTGTTTTTCTGTTTTGCCAGTGGCGGCACCTGACTTGCTGGATCCCAAATCGGCCACTCAGAACTCCAAACCAAGATTATCATTTTCCACCAAGCCTACCGTGCTCTCTTCACGGGAGGAAAGTGATTCAGCTATTAATGTTATGAAATGGAAGACAGTCTCAACAATTTTTCTGGTGGTAGTCGTGTATTTAATAATTGGAGCAACGGTATTTAAAGCCCTGGAGCAGCCTCATGAGACCTCCCAGAGAACCACCATTGTGATTCAGAAGCAGACGTTTGTATCTCAGCATTCCTGTGTGAATGCGACAGAGCTTGATGAACTGATTCAGGTAATCCATACTCAACCCTTGTCACCATGGCTTAGAGGGACAAATTAGATATGGCAGCGCTGCTGTGGTAAAGGGGAAAAACTTTATTAGCAAAGCTCTGTATTGGCCGAGCGATGTAACAAGTGTTAAGACCAGAAGCTGAGCAATAGCATTTTCATGCAAAGCCTCATGGTTGAAAAGCTATTGCTATTTTTAGGTCCAGTATGCTTGGTAGACAGCCTTTTCACTGAAACCTCCCTTTATACTAATTAAATGATTATTCATCAGCAATATGTATAATTAATAGTTCACAAAGGAATTGATATATTGATTGTGCCTTACTAGGTCTGTCAATATTTGAAATGCCTAATTCTGAGGAAGAAAATACACCATCCATTGCCTTAAAGGACTTCTAATTTACCGTGATTATATCAAACTAGCTTTCCTTCCAGCTCTATGTTTCTTTATATTGATTTTGTTTTAAGTACAGGAAAGTACCACGGACTTGCTGCTTTGATCTTGGATCTCAATTTTCTCTGCTTCTTAAAGGCACATCCGCAACTGATGCACATCGGTGTGTTCCTACTAACAGGACTTTACCCTTGCAGGCCACCTGCCTCAGAACCGTAGGAAATATTTATTTGCAGCAGCACACAGAACTAGATCCAGAGCCTTATGAGGCCTTCTCCAACTTAAATCTCACATTCCCGTGTTCTTGTGAATATCCAGCGGCACTGCAGGGAACTGCAAGGGGCTGCCGAATAATGTCAGTTCTGGGGGTGAGACCATGAAACGGGAGGCTGGAGTGAACACCCGAGAGCTGGCGAGGATTGACCCCTTCATTAACAGTAGCCATGGGGCCGTCTGGGCCTGCAGAGCTTGAGGTGGGACACCGGAGAGCAGGAGAGGGTGGTGGGCATCCAGACCTGGCTAGCAGGAGCTCTGGAGCATGGCAGTTGCGTGGGCAGCAAAGCTTTCTGGAGGTGGTTTTTGACAGCAGATCTGGCTGGGAGTTTAGAAGTTGATTGCACCTCTCTAGACCAATCTGCCTTGAGCATCAGCACGGACACCTGTTTTTTTTCAGTTTTAAATGCAGAGCTCTCATGTACCGAGTTATTTCTATGGCACACTACTGAGTTTTAAAGGCAAACTGGGAAAATGTCTTGTATTTTGTGATTTCTCCCCTGCCTTGTTGCTAAAACGTGTTCCGAAACTGCCACCCTTTAACTGACTGTCAGGCGGTTCCTATCTCCATGTGTCCTGACTAGGCATGCCTGAGGAGGTGCTGTCAATGCTAATTTTGATGCTGTGGAGTAACTATGTTTCAGTGGTTTTACCAGCAGAATGTGAGATGATCTTTCACAGAAATATACTAGCACATTCTGATTAAAACAGGTCAGATCCTGTACTTGTGAAAATAAAAGTAGAAATTTTGAGGTAATATTACCTTACGTCATCTATGAGATGGTCCTTTAGGCAAAAACTGTTGAAATTTGCTCTGGAGTACTTAAATATTTTAGCATTTATGATTCCCTACCCAGAAGCACAGATTGGTAATAAAAAACCACTTCATCAGCATTCAATGCCCATTTGATGTTGTGTGTAAAATAAATGACGGTTTCAGTACAATTATCAGAGCACAGATACCTGTACCAGCATGAGCTCCCTTCTTCGCTAGCAATCCTGGCGTGACCAGAAGGACACAGGCGTGCGAAGCACGGGGGTGTGACACAGCCTCCCACAGCACGTGGATGAGAGATGGGTGTGGGAAGAATTTGCTTTGCTTGTCATTGGGCTAAATGGAAAGCTTAATTTCTCCTTCTTCCCTTCTGCTTCTCTGCGAAGAAGAATACCACAACTCGGAGGTAGGAACGTGCTGTTACTCTCCTTTTATAGGAGGAGAGCTGAGGCATAGGAAGCCTGGTCCTACAAGTGCATTTGGGTGTCTTTCTTTGCACAGAGTAAGTGATAACAAAGTACATCAAGTTGTTTAAGGGTCAGGAATGAAGTGACTTGCCCAAAGTAAAGTAGGAAATCGGTGGTAAAGCAGAGTCTCGGATCCATTTTTGCAAGTGTAGGCTGCTGCCCTAACCATGGGGTCATATTTCTTCCCTACTTAACCACTTTGGCACAGAAGCTAAATTACTGGAATGCATTTTGTCTCTCCGGGTTTATGTTTGACTGTTATTGCAATATAATGCAGTGTTTCTTCAGTTTTCATTGGATGTCTGTATGAATAAAAATAAATAGTGCGTGTGAGGAAAAAGTAAATGATATTTAAGAACTCACTGAAAGCTATAAAACTGAAAATTAATACGTACTAGTGTAGTGGGAAGCTGGAATGATTAGTGTGCGTGAAGAAAATTACAGCTTACAAACTGTAATGTCTTCTTTAATCAAGTATTTACCTTGAGTCAAACTATAATGAAATTCATTATAAACTTTTCCTTTTGAACTTAGTGTTCTGGGGTTCCAGAACTGGCTCTGGTTCGTGCTAGTCATTGCTCAAGGTGCTCGTCATGCCAGGCTTTTTCAATCTTCACAGCTTCTGATCTGCCATTTAATCCGTACTCCGCAGCGGGCTTGGCTACGCCAAGACTGCTAGCCGACAGTAGAATGTGCGGTGGCTCAGTCAGGTGAGCAAACTAGGGAGACTAGTTTGAGAGAACAAATTCAGCTAAAAAAAATTGTACAGGTGGAATGAAACTCTGGTCTGCTGGCACCCAGGGCCATCTAGTTTCCATCACCTTTGCTAAAACCTTCCCTTTGCCACAGAGCTGAGTACAACATGGAGTTGTGTCCTTCTCTAAATGCACACAAGATAGGGGATTTTCCCTTCCTGTCTTCTCCATCCTTACTTTACCTCACAAATCACCCAAAACCTTCCTGGCACAACAGTAAATACTGCTGTCAACTTTGCAGTGCACACAGCTTTTTTCCGTGGGTTTTGAATTCCTGAAATTATGTATTTCCACATTAATTGTGTGGCTGCTCTAGGTGTACTCGGTGAGAGTTACACCTTTATAGACTTTATATATTTTATATACATGTGAAACATGGGGCAATGGACAGCTGCTATGCAGCATAGAAAATGTGCAAAATTAATGAAATAGAGTGCTCTGATGATGACAGCCAAGTAGCCTCAGCTGCCTCCGAAAAATGACCTGTTTTTTCCTCATAACTTTTCAGCCTGGTCCGGCAGCATTTTTCATGTGTTGACAAATAGGTGGTCTTCATGACCTTCTCCGTCCCTGACTTCCATGGTCCAGTGTTGCAAATCTCTTTCAGTCTAAACCACTTCAGTTCCTTGTTCCCTGGCTGTAATAAAATACACCTGCAGTGAACAACAGCAATGCACGACCCTGAGACCTGCTTCCAAGTACATCATTTTTTTGATATTTCATGAACACTTCTATTTAGTACCATACTTAAAATATGCAAAAGTCACGCAAAGCATATCTGTACACCCGAGAGGCCATTTTTTCCAGGCAATTTCAACTCCTTTTGCTGTAGCCTGAAGCCAGTATTAACAATATTAAGTGGATCACGGCGTGCTGTACACAGCAGTGCTGAGGTGGGCAGTGCACAGCAGTCGGTGGTGTTATATCTAAATCTGCAACTAAAGAAATACCCCAGGAGGGAAGCTTGTGGACGTACAAGCACTGCCGTGGTGAGTTTAATCAGGATATGCTAGACCAGCAAGCTGTGCAGGGTCCGACATTAAACTTCAGTTTAGTTTAAGGTTCCGGTTGGAAGGTCTTGAAAGGATCTCAGTTATTAACAGATGAGAAAGCATTGGTTTGGTGAAGGTTGTATATAATATCTAATACATTATACAGCTGATAGAAAGGGATGTGGCCAGACCCTTTGCTACTATTCCTGCTTTTGGAAGAAGAACTCTTGACAGTTCATCATGGATGGTGTTTTGGTTTCTCTGCCCATGCCTGCTCTCAACTTGGCCCTGCCATTCAATGCAAAGTACCTGCCAGGTGACAGAATAAAAGAGTAAATGTAGTTCAGACCACATTGATTTTATGTATATGTGACAAAATATATAAACCTGGTCTTCATTTACACTAGGGATTTTTTACATCTTGCATGGAACAGGTTTTTTCCCCGCCACTGAGCTTTTTGTGGGCAGAAACTGATAGAAACCTGGGAGTAATCCAGCTATACACATGCAAATAACAATAAGCATTAAAGAATGAAAAAAAATTCTCTAATTAGAGAACTTGTATCTCTAATTATTTCAGTCTAGTTCTAGTTCTCTTTTGGTGTGTTGGCTGTTCCCTATAGTAAGCTTGCTGCTAAACGTTTGAAAATGTTGGAGAAATGTTGGAGGCAGTTTCCAAACTCAGATGCACAAAGTGTATTGCCAAGTATCTGGAAGAAGCTCCTGCTGTATTTATGCACCTGTGCGTAGTAGAAAATGTAAAGAGACCTGAGGTTACGTTGCTGATGTTCGGGTTGCATGCCTGTCCTCCTGCAGAGCTGCGCAGCCATCAAGTACATGCATCTACCTTCATGACATCTGTTGGGGTTAAGAGTTTGTCTCTGGGGTCAGGTGAGCCTGACTGAATATGATATCCAACAACTTTGCAAAATTGTAATTATTGCGGTTTCATACACCTCATTCCTCTATAGGGGGATAATGAATTTCCTTTCCACCCCACCAGAACTCGTGTTGTTCCTAGGAGGTAAGGATGTGACCAGTACTGCGTATTGTGGGATGTGTTGGCAATGAGAGACAAATATTTGTCCCCCTGCCAAAGAGAAAGCTGATTAAAAAAAAGAGAGGAGCTTTTTATGTAAATATCACCTAGTTCTGTATTGCTCAGCAGTTATTTGTTTTAGTGTTGACCTTTATAAACCAAGACGGAAAAAAATTTCCTTTTAATCCCCAAGCATCAAGTTGTTTAATGTATTATTTTTGCGTACAAAAATTTATAATTTTTGCATACAAAAGCTGGAAATAAGAGAAATTTCAGTTATATTGTTTTAAATATCTAGAGTGTCCCAGCAAGCTGGTGTGAATTATTTTAGTTATCTTAGTGAGTTAATTCTGAAACTTAATAAAGAGTTTTCAAGTAAAGGTACTTAATAACTTAATAACCTACCTCATTTCTGGTTCCTTTAGCAGAAACATCCTTCAAACGTATTTATTCTGAAAACCCTAACAAGTGGAAAAAATAATATCATGCTGAACAGAACAATCTTTTAATGTGTTCCAAGTGGTAATTTTTGTCTTATAAAGCCTTCATTTCGAACTCTGAACAAGTCTTCAGGGTGCTGCACCAAGCTGTCTCAGCAATAAATGACTCTTGGAGAGTTTTAAGTCCAGCCCCTTTCATGGTATGTGGATTCTTCTGAAAACTGAATGCCCACAAAAATGGGCTTGCGTTTAAAACAAAAAAAAAAGAAGTAATGGACCACCAGGATTAGCTGAATTGACCTTGATCCCACAAGTTGATCTTGGGTTCTGCGTGGGCGTGTGGTTAACATGATAACAGCTCTCCATGCTGGGGTCCACAGTCGTGTCCCCTGCCTGTTTTCATCTTACGTTTGCATCAGCTGCATTCTCCCTTTTCTTTCCCTTCATTTCTTAGACTGTGAATGAGACCAAAATGTGTTTTCTTTTTATCTCCCTTGAGGAAAAATGTGTTTTTTTCTTTCTCTCTCTTGAGGAAAGCCTGACACAGTTATGAATGACATGGGAGCAGTGTTTCTTTCATGAAACTGGCATCACCAGAATGTCATCATGCCTTCTTATGTGATTAATTTATTATAAAAATATTTTGCTTTAAAATATGCGGGTTTTATGGCTTAATTTTTATAGTTCAAGGTAGCTAGCTACTTAAGTTACACCTCCACCAGTAGCTGATTTTGTGTCTTTTTCCATAGGCTTTTTTACAGCTTGCATTGTAGCCCCAAGAAACTAATTTTGCTGCATCCTCAGGAATATGTTGTTTTATTTCAGCCAATAAGCTCCTTGAGCGACAACCTCTCTGATTATGTAGAAAACTGTTAAAATAAAGAAGCGTAAAGCCTTCTTTCTCTCCCAGAGAATAGAAGGTATTTGAGCATGCTGTATAATTTTTGTAGATAATAAATCACAGACATGCAAAGATCTTGTTTTCAGACAAATCTGATATTTATTTAGAAAAATTTAATATTTATTAGCTAAGCCTATTAAGCTTGAGTCAAATTTTATTCATTCTTTTAATCACAATATTTATAGACATTCTCAGTCCTGTGAGCTGTAGCTTACGGGTCCTCTAAGCAGGAACTTTTTGAGGGAGTTTGAATGCACCCATTTAAACCCTAAGTTTTCTTAGTCTCTCCCTTCTGCAATTCCTTCCAACCTCTCCAAAAGGAAGCAGGAACCATCCCATGTCTGGATCCTAACCTGGAAGCAGGAGGTGTTTATGCATTGTACGCCTTAAAGCCTTGAAAAGATTGATAGACCAGCCTAAAAGAAATTGATGCTGCAGCATATTTTATTTATTTATCTGGGGATCCAAAATACCATTGCATCAGTTTTCTAACGCACTGTCTACATGTCAGGCCTGAAGCTTGTGACAAATTGCAAATACCAGTAGCAGAGCTGCCTGCTGGTGTTTTCAAAGCAAGATGAAATGAATTACTTTTAAGGTAGTTAAAACATGAAGCGCAGGAACTGTAGTTTGTGTTGTTACTTTCTGCCTGTGTCTGTCCTCAGTAAGGTGTCTGCCCATCAAAGCATTCGAGCTTATGTATCCTTAACTTAAGTATACAGGTGGTCCTAACTGGTACAGTAAGATCCTGTTTCTCTTTTCCTCTCACTGAGTCTGTAAGCCTAGTTTTCACCCCAGTATTTCCTTTCTGCTTCGATCTTGTCAGAAATAAACGTTCAGATACTATTGTCTACTTCCACAGTAAAGCCCTCCAAGTTCTACCTGTATCCCCGGATCAGAGGCGTATTTATTAAACAAAAGATCTCTGTGAAAGACTTTCAATCGTACCCTTACCCAGACCTGTCCTCCACACAGATACTCACCTGCTGTGGTCGAGTCCGGATGGGCTGCAGAAACCCCTGGGTGATGTGCACTCCTCACTTAGGGTTGCTCCAGTTCCTGCTGTCCTCTTACAGCCAGATCCCCTCTTCTGGATCTGCACTTAGCTCCTGGAGGGAGGGAATTTTTTGCCAAATTTTCTGTTGCCTGGGAGCGTTCCCTTCAGTGACAGGACAACTCCCTTTTCTGCAGTTATTTTCTACATGGCAGTTAAATCCAAAGGAACGTTTTTAAGAACACAGTCTTTATCCTTTATGAGCATGAGAGCAATACAGATTTTTTGGAGAATAATAAATAAATTCTAACTTGTCGCTTCTTCGTTCAAGCAGGTTGGTTTCTAACTCTTTTTGCTGCTTCTGTTGGGGCTTTTAAGGGATACGTTTATGTCAGATGAACAGTTTTATAGGACCTAGAAGCTAGCTAGCTTGAATGCATCTGAATGGCAGCTTTTGTCTTAGAAAGGGTGGCAGATATGACTCATTAGTAAGTCAGTTTTGCTGAGCAGCTGTCTGCATAATTCTTCCAGTCTTTAATCTCAAGAAGCAAAGAAAAGCCCTCTTCCCTGAATGTGCATGTATACACGCATATATATGTATGCACACACACAAAATTTCTATACATAGTCTGTTTGTAATGCATATTTAGAAATAGAAATGTATTTCAGTATGTTTCTACATGTTTTTAGTTCAAGTAGATTGTGAACATAGGGTGAAAAGAGTTCTTCAGTTCTTCAACGTGTTGGGTACTAGTCTCCGGTGCAGATTACACTTCTATGTCATACAATCTAAAAAGAAAAACATGGAGTCACAGAATTAGAATACAAACATCGTTGCAATCTGTTTCACCAGCAAGGCTCAAAAGCACATGCTTTTGGAGGCTGGAGAGTTGTTTGCTAAGTGTTAAAAGCATCCTAGTGTGCCTCTGAACAAAGAACTAGGATTTCCATTCTTTGTAAAGCTAAGCTGAAATAAGAGCCCAGGACTCATGCAGTAGCCGGGCCATATGAGATTTATTGTTATACTGGAGAGTGAGAGAGTGTTCTTGTCAAATGGCAGCAGGACAGCAAAGGAAGACATCCAGGCTGAGAAATGAGTTTCCAGAAACTTTGAGGGATATCTGACTTTTTGACACCACTTGTTAAATGATTGCCAGGAAGCACAAGCTGACTCCTGACAAGCTGGGTAACGAAAGACTGCACGCTCTGCCTTTTATCAGAAGCATAATTTAAGGTGCTTCTATTTTAATCTTTGGATAGAAAAACTGAGAGTAATGAAGTGTTGTGTTACATCATCTCATGGAAGTGAAGTGACTGGAAGATGGTACAAATGCACATACTAAGAGGCTGGTGTGGAGCAAGGAGATGACTATTAGGACGACTGGCTTGACACAAGCTCATTTCTGCCCGATCCCTGTATGAGAGAGCGGTAGACTACCAGAGGCGAGCCGCCTCAGTTTATAACCTCTCTGTATTGCTCCTGGGGTTCTGCGGACGCCTGCTACTGAATGTAGCTCTGCTGCCAACAGGCTGGCTTTTGTCAGTCGTCTCCATTGACTCCTTGCCGGGTCAGGGGACCAAGGGTTGAAATCCCTGACCTAGGGGAACTGTCTTCCGTTTTCACAAAATGACTGTGCTGTTTGAAAGGCTGTCTTATCCCTTGTTTTGACGGAAAAAGTCACAAAATTCTGTGTCTTAATCTGCAAGGGCAGCTCAGCGTGGCCTCTATGGACAGATACTTGCATGAACGCAGGGATGTGATAACACAAAGCTGCACAATGTGTTTACCAGAAAGGGTTTCTAAGTTATGTAGGAAATGAAAAGCTGGCATTCAATTAAAATGAGATTTGTATTGTCACTCTCCTTTTCCCAAGGTTCTGAGTTCAAGCAAAAAAGTAGCAGCCTGAATGCAATGCTTATGTGTTTGTGGAGCTCAGATCCTGTTTTTGAAAGTAAGGCAGGTCATGCCTGGCCTTTCCACTCTGAGCTCAAGTGTCTCTGCCTCTTTTCTCTGATGCTCTACTAAAGCTTATTCATGAATACACGTGTAAAGCCAGGTAGTTTGGGTGTAGTACAAGTTAGGACTTGTACTGAGATGCGCTCATGTCTGTCCTAAGATATAGTACAGAACTAGCCTAAGAATCCACGTAACTTAAAAAAATGGGAATTAAGTTCCTAAAATTTTTAGATACTTGGAAATTTTATCTCAGTAAAACTATCAAAGAAAGCCCACATTTTCACCATTATGAAGACAATTAAAGAAGAGCAAATGGTGAAAAGCCTATTAATTTTTCTGTAACCATAGAATACTAAAAAGCATTGCACATAGAGGCCTTGATTGGGTGCCATGTGCAAGGTGCCCCCTCCTCTGCTCAGTCCTCAGTCATCGCCTATGAAACAACTAGTAGACAAATGCTCTGGAAGAAGGTAAGGCATGTGGAATAATCTACCTAGGTTAAGAATCGAAACTGTCCACTTCCTTATTCTAATGCTGACTGTAGTTCTGTAATGCTGACTGTGCTTCTGTAGTGCTGAAGTGAAACTGGTTTCTAAGTCAGAATTTAGTTTGTATATGGAATAAAAATAAGAAAAACTAGAAAAATTGCCACTGAGGCCATCAGTAAACTTTAATACTGTAAAGTAATTTTTTAAAAGCCAAGAAATTGCTGTCTTAAGATCACACAAAATGTTTATGGGCTGCAACATGTGATAAATATAAAGATTATATAGAGTTTTCATGATTCTGTTTCGAGATTCAAAATGTACTGAATTACACTTGTGTAAGTTAGAATAAGCTGAAGGGCTCAGGTGACAGAAAGAAGTGATGAAGGAAGGAAGCGAAGAATGACATGCGAAGCTTGTGACAAGTGAAGTGGTTGTGTTTGCTCTAGTAGTAAGGCATCAGTCAAGAAAAAAGGCTGAAGATGAAGAAAAAAGTGGCAGAGAAAATTGAATCTAACAGCACTGACAACGAATAGCATGCTGTTTGAACACTGAGGGTGAGATCCTGGCCCTTAGTGAAGCTAGTGGAAAGCAGCTGCATTCCGGGCTAAGGAAGTGTTAGTAACCAATATTCCAGGTAAGTTTGTGCAGTGGATGTAGTCAGAAAGAAGATGCTACCCTGAAATTAGTGTCCTGAAATGTACATATGTTAGGAGTTACGTTATATATTATTTTCTTTTAAAATTATGCTCAGGAATAGTCTTAGATGAGGATCTGCTTATAGGCACTGACCAATAAGAAGAAAAGATGTCCTCTGATCCAAAGAACTGAAAATGCAGTTACCTCTCCTGAAAAATCTGCAGGCAATATTCAAAGACTTTATGAGACAGTAGTATTGATCTCAGTAAACCAGCAATCTTACCTAACCGTCATCCTTGTGAATACCGAAGGCTCTTACGGAAGACTGAAGGAATATAATGCAGCTGCTTTGTTAGTATTTAAGGCTGGCTCCTCCCAAACGTGGGAACAGTGCAGGAGAAAGCACGTTTGGAAACTTAATAACCCGGTGATGAAGAAGGCATCATCTGGCCATTTATGACTAAAACTACATTTAAAACAATTGATAAGGTAAATCACCAAAGTTACAAAGAAAGTCAATGAGAAATACTGGCAATAAAAAAATACTTATATACAATATTCAACAGATTTATTTAAATAAGTAAATGTATTATTTAATAAGAAGGAGTCTTTAATTCAGCAGAAAGAGGCAACTGATGGGTCAATAAGGTCATTAATTTCTTGAAGGAAACAAATAAGAAATTGCTATTCAAATGTTTCTCATAACATAAGAACTTATAAAATTACTTTGAATCACATAAAAATCTCAAAAGGGAAATGCATTTTAAATGATCCACAAGTAAATTGCAGAATTTACTGCCACAGAATGACTTGGCTCCCAAAATACAAATGAGCTCCAAAAGTAGTTAGATAAATTCACGGTAAAATGATCCACCCAAACCAATCTGAACACCATGATGCAGATGCAGCCTCCCACGCAGAAAGTCCCTAAAACTGTGCTTAGTCAGAAGCTAGGAGGATGTATGAAGATAAAGCATCACTTGCCTACTTGCCCTGATTCTTTTCCTAATTAGCAGTTCACTAAAATCAGAGACATAATAATAGTGGCTAATTGTCTTTTGTAGCCATCTGTTGTGTTTTGTTAGGTCTGACCCAACGGAGTAGTTTTGGGTTAAGTTGCATCTTTTTTCCTGGAGGTCGTTAGGTACAGTATAGCGCAGTTAGGAAATGCATAGCCGTAAAGGATCTTTGAGCACTTTAGATTGACACACCTTTCATATAAAAGACGTTGAGGTAGTATGGCTTCAGAAATGTGTGGTGAGGGTATAAAGCTCTGGAAACATTTTACATCTGCATCTGTATAAAACTTGGTCTTGCTAGACTCCCTAAACAGGTGCGGTGCTCTGGGTAGTGCATTCATCCAGCACAATAAACTGTAATAAAGCACCAACGGTCCCATAAAATTACATTGATCCAGTGCTTTACCATGTGATGCCCTCACTGGACAGCGTGTTCCCATTTGCGAGTAGAAGGACTCATGATGAAAGTTCTTAGTCCACTGAAATGAAACAGTACTGAAAATGTATTCAGTAGGCTTTATAATGCAGCATGCTGGGGTCTGTAAGTCAAAGGAGTATCTGTACTGTGTAAATTATAAAATCAATACAAGGGATGGTTTTCACACGCTGCTTAGTCTGATGCGTCCCTTCCTACGGTAAGGCAAACACCGGGCAGTGTCAGTGCTGCTGTACGTACTGTCGCCAAGTTAGACGTGATGTACGAACGTAGAAGGAGCTTTATTCTTCCAACACAAAGGAAAATTAAACTCACTTCCTCTTCCCTTTCCCCATCTTTTCTCCTTCCTCAGTAGAAGTGAAAATTCCACATCTTTGATGTCTGCCTTTTTGGTGTTTTAAAAAAAAGTTAAAAGGAAAACAGTTGAAGGCACAGAAGATAAAACAGCATAAAGCCTATGTAATGATCCCCCCCCAGCTGGCTTTCTGTTGGCAACCCTGGATGTGAAAGTGGCTTAGGTGTGGCAGCAAGATCCCTGTGGCTGCGGAGATGCAGCTGTGGACTTAAAAATGGCTACTTTGTGCATCTGAGCTTTGAAAATGGCAAACCGGAAACAGTGGATTTAAGTGGAGATCCCATCATGAAAAATCAATGGCCTGGTTAATCCAGCGTTGGTATTCTGTCATTTCTGTCCAGATCAACTGACTTCCATCGGCACCGTTTAGAAACAAAAATGTTTTCATTTGCAAATTATCGATGTATTTTGGGATAGAAAAAATCATTGCTACTGCACAACACTCTTCCTCTGCAACGGGCTGCCCACATGGAAAACCATTCTGGTCTGCCCTGTTGCTGAATCTTTATGTGTATAATCATTGTCGGACAACTTGCCGAGCAGAAACTATTAGTTAGTTAAAATGTTCATTTTAGCTTTGCAGTATTGCTTCCTCTGTTGTTCTTTTGTTAAACACCAATTATTATTATAAGGCTCATGATTATGAAATACGTCCTGTTTTAAAGTTTCAGAACGAAGCGATAACTTACAATTCTTAAAATATTTATTGCAAGTTTAAAAATATTTTTTCTTGATGTGCACTATTTTACTCAAATACTGGTATGTATCTGCAATGGAGATATAACTAAACAGGAATACCACTTGTGATAAGAATTTACAGTAGGTGACACTGCTGAAATAGGAAATATTTCATATTTCTCGAGATCATGAAAATGTCACTAGTGGCAAGCTTGTTCATTTTAGCTGCTAGAACTGAATTTTTCAAGAAAGACATTTATGAAGTATATAGTTGTATAAACTTAGGGATACGTTTGGTATTTCTCTCTGATTTTTTAAGTAATATAGTGAAAGTTTTATAACTGTGTGATCGTTCATCTTTAACTGTTGTATTATCTGTTCTACACAAGTGTTTTAATGAATTGGAGTTCATTTGATCCAAAACAATGCACGGGCATTTTTTCTTGGAGTTTTAAAATGGCTGTGTTTTAAGAAGTGCATTTGCTTGCCGAACTCAACAGAGGAATATTTTGGGAAATTCTCATTGTAAATATTTGTCTAATGCATATTTTTCTTCACCGGATAGTTGCAGCAGTAAAAATAATTGTGTTTGCCATCTAGCTAAGGTGATGCTGTTACTGATGTCGTGGATCTTGCATTCTCCTTAACGGTCTGGAGTTCACAGCTCTGCTGCGTGCCGAAGTGCTTGGGTGTCTGCTGAAGATTAAATTGTAGCCTGGCTGCATGATAAAACTCAAGCAGAGGAACACTGATCCTTTTCTGGTTTATTGCTTGGATTAAATAAGTGATTTAATCAATTTACTGTGTAATGTATATTAATATCCTTGTTTCATGAATATTGACACAAATCTTTTTAAACTTGCAGCAAGTAGTGGCAGCAATAAATGCAGGAATCATACCTTTAGGAAACACATCTACTCAGATCAGTCACTGGGACTTGGGAAGTTCCTTCTTCTTTGCTGGCACTGTTATTACCACCATAGGTAGGACACAGCTTATTATCTTTTCATAGTAAATGGGCTGAAACTCTTTTGATTTTCAGTGTGTACATGTATTTGTTAATGGTAAATCTTCCAAATCTTCTGGTTTAAAGTAGAAAGTTACTTTTTAGCTGTAGGGGCAGAAATTATAGCTTTCTGTAAGGATCCCTACCTGGGTAAATGATTGTTCTGGAGAAGAAAAATCTCACTGTGTGTTTCTGGGAGGTGACTGGAAGAGGTTGTGGAAACATTTTCTGGGGGGAATTTGGTCAACTGTGTAATCACAAGCGTTAAATAGGGCATGACTTTAATGCACATGTGCATCAAACCTTAACTGAGATGTATGGAATTCCAAGTCTGTATAATCCCATTCTATGTTGTTGTTTCCTCTAAATTCTGAAAAAGATGAGAACATGGTAAAGATTCGGTTCAGCTTAATTTAATCAGTTGCGAGTGGTGTATTGATAGGCAGATTTACATTTGAAGGCTTATTTTGAGGCTTCTGTTGCATTCAGAGGAGTCGAAAGCTGTAGGGTGGTTTATCCATGCGCACAAGCCCGGGGCGTGTTCTGGATCCTTTCTGCATGTGAGAGCCACTGTCCCTCCGAGCAGGTGTGAACAGGAGCAGCGTTTGATCTTTCAGCTCCTGCCCTTTGACTACGATATAGTGCACACGGTACACATTACAAAGATCATAGAAGGGGCATCCACAAAGGTGGCTGGAAATTTGAAGAAGGAATCAAGTGAGAGACATGTAAGACCTACATTATGAGAGTAATATACAAGGAATTGTAGCACTGTTACAATCATAATCTCTACGTAATATTTATATGCATATTCTGATGGAAGGGGATGTTCTTTTCAAGTGTTGTATGTACCTTTGTTCTTTCTTTATGTAGAAGTGCATGAGTACTATATTTTTTGTGTGTTTGAGTATATACATGTCTATATATATATGTAGAAATATTATGTCTATGTGTAATATTTTTTCACATCTAGAATAACTGAAACACAAGTTTAGTGACAGCATAGTGAAACTTTTATCTCCCGGAGGTTAGTAACAAACTTAATGATTTTATAGTAGTAGGTCCACAAGGTAATAAAAACCCAAGTATTGAAAAATGTAATTTTAAAAGATTATAACCAAGAACCTTGAAAAGGTAGCTTTATGATCAGTCTTACGTTAGCCTCTTCTGACAGCGCAAAAGTTTATGTTGTAGGTAAGTATCCATGGTCCTGTAGGAAGTGCTTAGTATTTGTTTCAGTTCCGAATAAGCATAAAAGTTAAGGTATGAAAAGTGTTCAAGGAATTAAATGATTCAAAAATTATTTTAAAGCAGTGGAATGTTTTGTCTCACTATTTTGTTTGTAAGTAAAACTAAGGCTTTTCTAAATAAAAATGTTTCCTGATTTAATTTACTGACCTGATTCAACTGAAACATGTGTGAGTCCTGCTTAGAGGAGAGAAAAGGATCTGCAAAGGCATCCAGGCCACAGATCTGCTGTCCCCAAGAGGCAAGATAACCCAATAGGAAATACATTTGAAAATTAATATTTCAGGTCATTTCTGCATACCAGAATCGTCAGAATCAGGTCAGGGTAGGCAACTGTAAATATTTATTTCAGGTTTTGTGATAGAAAACTGAGAAAATCTAGGGGAAAAAAAATTTTCTGTAAAATATTTTGGCTTTGGAGTAACAGTGTGTTTCATCAGAGACCCTTTCTGATGGGAAGCTCTCAGTCAGTTGCAGTTTTGAACTGTGTTTCTTAGGACCCAAGGACAGCATGTTTAGTGTGATTGGCATTGTCTTACTGCTGTGAACCATCTTCCTGATGGTTCACAGGGCTCGCAGTGTGACAGCGGGTGGAGCTGTCATGAAAAGCCCTTGGAATTGTGACTTTCCCGGGAAAATGTTGACAAGTGTAAAAGTTGGGTGTGCTTTCCCTTATTTTTTATATTATTACACGCCATTGAGTGATTTTGTGTTCAGAGAAGTGTCTCTTCGTATATGAGTAACCTTCTGAAAATGAAGGCATTCCTTCCAATTAGGGGGCATATGGTTATCATGTAACTTGATATTTTAATTTCTCAAGAGACTAAAAATATGCTTTACGAGTATCTCCAGAGAGTTGCCATAGGTTTCAGCCAAACACTACAGATATTGTCTATGGGTAAAGAGAGGACCCTATAAATTCATTAAAAACCACTACAGAAATAATTTGTAGAAGCGAATTTATAAAGATGAATAAAATTTATAAATATTATGTCCTTTAGACTGTATACCTTAAGAAGTACTGGAACAGAAGAAAAAAGGATTATTACCATTTAGAGAAAATGATAGCTTTCCAGTGTTGCAGCAGATTCTCTAGCTTTCCAAACCTCTTATTACTATAATTTTACCTTATCATTTAGCCCATACTCCTCCTGCTGATATCTGAGAATCCAAGAAATTCAAATGGAACAAAGAGTTTATTTATGGATAGTGTTTCCCAAACCTTTCTTTAATGACAGTAGCACTTGCATCCCACAAGTATTTGGTTCCTGGGGAGAGAGGATAATAAATAAAGCCCTTAGCATTTCCCTAAGCAATGAGTTATTGTTTTACAGTTACTGTTATTGTTGTATCACAGTAGTGATGAACATTTAAGTGAAAAATATTGACCGTGTATTTTGGTGGCTGTTGGCAGCAGTCCAGAACAATCTGTAGTTTCTTACTCTTCTGGGTCTGCTGTAGGCTGCTGGAAGGCTCTGTGACAGGGACATGCAAATCTATTGAGCTTCAAAGCCAGCTAACAAAAGCAGAGGTAACACTAGAGAAAGCATGGCTGGATGTTTATTTAACAGGGTTTTTTATTCTGTTGTAATCCTTTATGTTATCCAATAAATGTTACAGTGCATATTATAAAATTAATAAACTCAGTTTTAACAGAACATATTCTGTCATACTGCTACTAGGTGGATTTAGTTGAGAGGTCAGGGTCAAACAATTTCGCAAGACTTTATTTAGAAAATATCCTTTTTAGCTTTTTTTTCCGTGTCTGAGTGGGTTGGTTTGGGCTTTCCATTTACTACTGTGCAACAGCGTAAAACTTGTTTCAGAAACGAACCTCACTGGTTATAGGCTTGGTTTGCTTAGTTAGGTGTTCTCACTTGTGGGTATGTTTCTAGAACAAATATGCCTCATTTGAACAAAAAAATGTGAAACTACGTGATTATGCGTATGGAGCAGTTTCAGAGAGTCCCTAAGAGGGAAGAGGGTAACAAGGGGAAATGGGAATGCAAAAATTGTCTATGAAAAATATTGTTGCATTGTTCCCTGGGATACTACGCATGCTGCAAAGCACAAAAAATACTCTGTTTTTCTGCCTGAAAATGTCATTATCCAGTCAGTCCTATTCTAAGACCACATGTCCAAAGAAAAGGAAAAAGACAGTTGAGAAGAAAAGCAAGAAAAAATGGTAACTCAAACATAAAACTGGAGATAGTGTTGAGGAAGAGGGGAAAATAAGCTTTATGTCACCTCTTTTCATTCTGAGAGCTCATTCTTGGTGCTGCACATGTTTTTTTATCCTCTAGATCATTTCCTTCAGTAGGTAGCTTAACTCAGAAATGGGCATACAGACACAACTTGTGCACACCCTGCTTCCCCCCAAACAACTTACATTTTAGGGCCCGAGAAAGTTTTATATTGGCAGCAGAGTAGGAAAGGAGATCTCTCTTACTGCAAGCTTGAGACCTGTATCTAGAAAAATAAAAACCCAAAGTAGACGTGCCAAGGCCTTGATCTTAGCAGATGTTTTCCCAAATGACTGCTGTCTCAGGACATGAAAAATCTAGTGTCAACCATAATATCAGAAACCGTGTCATGAAAACCTCTACTAGACTCCTACGGATCTTTATCTAAAATAGCTGTATCATTTCTGCTGTTATTCCAGCCAGTCTATAATGACTTTTTCAAGCACTGTAAGTAGACATACAGTGGAAAGGGCACTTACTCAGACTCCTGGAAGTTGGAGTATTTTGAATAGCAGTTGTCAGGAGTGCCAGCAACCTCACTGGTAGCTGTGGTTTGCCAGAGCGCATCCTTTCAAACAGAGCCGTGTCTACACAGGGGTGAGCTCGCTGAGCTCCATTAATACCTCAGCACTCAAGGATACTTCGCAGCCGTATTGATGTCCAAATCCAATGGTTGCCAATAGCTGTGTCTACAAATTGAAAAAGGAAGAACACATCATTTCTTTTTGTCTTTTTCCACTTTTTTTTGCCAGGCCTTGATTTTTGAACACAAACTTCTCATGTGCACTGGAAACTGAACCTCTTGAGAAGTTCAATCATGAGTAAAGTCTTTAACTTAGCTTCATGCAGCTAGCTATAGCAATACGGTTATGGTTTTTGGGTCCAAAAGCCTATCAACTGTTACTAAAGAGTGCAAAGGAATGTGTATCTTTTTTTTTTTTAAGAAAAAGAAAAAAATTGTAAACATTTGTTTTAGGGAACAATTGTGAATAACAAGGAGCTAAGATTCTCAAAAAAGATTAATATTTTTGACTAGAAATCTGAACTTGATTTGTCACTGTTAGAGTTGCAATTAGTTATGTAGCTTCAAATGCAATTTCACTGTAAGGAATATTTCTTTCTGCAATTTTTCCACTGCCTGGACACAAGCTTTTCTTGTGAAGGCAGGGTATTTTAAAAAGTCTTAATATATTGCTTATTGATTTGAAAGAATAATAAAATCCTGCTGCTAAATCTGTCCCTTCTGGCACCATTTCAACGCAGTTTTGAAACATAAAGTAACAGAATAATGTGTCGATAACTAAAATATACAAAATATGTTTACTGTTATAAAAAGACAAATATTGTCGATAATCAAATGTGTTACCTATTATATCGGATAATCATAAAGATAAAAAATTGCAAATGATGTTGAAAAATTCATTCAGAAAAGTGAGAAGTATAATGTACTTATGTTAGAGCTGTTTTCTTTTTTGTTTGTGCCACCAAAGAAAAAACAGAGCTATCAAGGATGAGCATAAAAATTTAATTTGAAAAGATTACTCCAGTTTGCTTATCACGATATAAATGCTGGGATTTTTGTTTCTGTATTTGCTGGGATTTCTGTTTGTGTATTTGAAAGGGAAGAGAGAAGAAGCAAGCAAAAGAGTGTAAAGTGCAAGCGTTGAGGTGATTGAGGAGGGGGTTGGTGAAAAGCTCCTAAAAGTAAAAACCATAAAATAGATTTGCCTGAAAAATATTATATGTGATTTTTCTCCATCATATCAGTATTCAAATCTGCATTTGGGACTATGAATAAATGAACTTGACTGCGTGGTGGACATTGCAGTATACGGCTTCTGGGGACCCGTTTCTTTCAAGGCTCCTCAACTCAAAATAATCTTCTTTGATTCCCTTTCCAAAGCAACAGGTAAAGTTTCATTAAGGCAGGTTCACGTGTCTTATCCTCCACTGGTAGCCTGGATGCACGTGTCCAGATTTCATATAGCTTCTAGCAGGGGTACGTGTGTGGCGAAGCTGAGTATAACCAGTTGGTAAGAGCAGCTGCAGAGCAATGCAGAACAAAAGTCGTTAAGATTTATGGTCTGTGAAAATGTGGTAGTGAGAGACACACTAAAGGGGTCATCGGGGAATGAGGTGGAAATGCTCCTTCCATCTCTTACACTGCAGAGGACTCCACCGAAAACTCCTGCTGTCTTACCGTGATTTCATATTGACTCAAAGCATGTTAAATATGTATATCTCATCTGGTAAAATGTCAACAGAAAGAATTATTTTGTTTAAAAAAAAAAATCCCTCTGAGATCTCTTCAGAATTCAGTCTTTTCTCTAGGTTAGCGTTGTGCTTCTTTCCCATCCCCGTGCTGCTGGTCCTAATAGAAGACGTTAGAGCTACAATAGCTTTTTAGTCTCTATTTGCTCCATTCTAATTTTTCTCCTTTGCTTCTTTTGTTGCTCCTGTGAAACAGCGTCTGAATTTGACCCAGTTATTGGCTGTTGACAAATAGTGGTTCACTCTTGCTCTGGGGAGACCTGTTAGGATTTGGCAACAAAATTCTCCAAATATTCATCTGAACTGAGCATACTCTCTCCCGACTACACAAGATTTCCTCTGTAACTGTTTCTCCCAGGAACAGTGAGGAGAGAGTGTATTACCACTATGCCCTTGATTTTCTCCTGCATTTGTTCGGGCAGCGAGAAAGAGGGCTTACCTGACTTGAATGCTGAGGAAATAACACTTGGGCTGCACAAGGGTCAGAAGTAATAATTAGGATAAGACTACTGGGAGCTAGGGAACCCGGAACAGTGGTGGAGGAAGGACCATGGTGAAGAGCTGAAAGGAAATGATATCACGTGGAGAGCTCAGTTAGAGACATTGAGGGCTTGTATATCAGAAAAACTGAATTAAATTGAATGAGCAAATCAGAGAAAAGAAATTGAGCCTCACTGACCAAAACAACTGAGACTAAGAGAAGGAGAGGACCACTTTTTTTCCCAGCACATGCCAGAATACTCAAAAATGCTAAGGGTGGCTCTGAAATTGGAAGAAGTGCAAGTTTATGGGATGATACACAGCTTTAATTTCTAGCAGCCCCTTTTTGATACACAGGTATCTGACATGCAAGTAGGTATATGGTAAATTGCAAGCACTTGCGTGTTCTGTGGGCCATATTCATAACAGAAAGGATCTGATATTTCTGGTGATATTGTTACCTTAAATTATTAGCTGTATTAGAAAAGCTGGGGGTGATGTAGCCTCGTAGTAGTGTGAATGTATAAGGGAATTTTTGTTGACTCGGTAAGTTCTGAATTCTGGATGAGAACCTTGGCAATGGATGGTATAAAGGGATGCTGTCTCTTTAGGGAAGGTGGTGGCATCAATGACATTTCATACCACTTTTCATATCTTTTTTGCACTTACCCTTTTTACACATTTTTTGTCTTTTAATCTTGATTCAAAGCACTCCAAGCTACTTACTTTTCCTGTAACGCTGAGTTTCCAACTATGTTTATATTCTGGAATATTTTTTCTGACCGCCTGGAATGTTTTTCAACATTGATGTGATTTCATTACAAAGTGGTTTTGTCAAAGTAGCCTTTTTAATTTCATTGACAAGCGTCCTTCTAGGCAACACTGATGGTTTTATTTTGGTGTGGTGTGTGTTTGTTGTGAGACCTTGTAAAGCGAGGAGGAAGACGTACCATTTTTGCAGTTTGATGTGCTTGCACATTCTGACCTTTTAATCTTCCTTTTCCTCAAAACCAGCAAAAAGTTGTGTTAAAACAACTTGCCAGGTGTGCAGCTTTCCACCACTCTTTTGTACCTTCTGTAATTTCCTAAACAACAGACTACACAACGCAGTTCTGCTGAGGTTTTGCTGGGGAGTGACAATGTCAATTCGTCAGTTGTGACACAGTCCCCAATTTACACTGCAAATGAGAACTGAAATTTTCACAGCTTACTCTGTTAATGCTAGTGTGCTAATAGAACTGGATTTTTTTTTTCTTTATTCAAATTTCTCAGCACTGGCTGCTCAGTATAGGGTTTCTCAGACTCCAAATCACGTCCATTTTAATTTCCAGGTTACAAAAGCTTGTTGTTATCAATAAAGGAAAGGCTGCCAGGAAGAATTGCTGAATATGGTTACACTGTTTGCAAAATGCTAGGGTGAATGAAATTATTTCCTGCTTCCCTTTTTGTTTATTTTCATAATTGCATCAGGAGTGGTGCAACCAACCATGAGAACCTCAAATCCTATAAGCAAACAGAGGCACAGGATTTTGGAAAATACAGGGAAAAAAAAGAATGCTTAGTTTCTACTAAACGAGAAGTTACAAAATTGGAGTCACTTAGTGTATAGGGTTTAGAGGTCAAAATAAAAGCACCTGTATGTAGCATGTATATCCCATCAGTATGATCCAGTGGTTAAGTTCCCTTTTGACCATTTTAAGCTGTTTACCATTATGTGCTGCTTTATTCACAGCTGTTTGCACTTACTGTTTAGTTGAGCTGTTAAACAGGACCAGCTTTTAAAAAGGCAATGGCAGCCATAATCAATGCCAGATTTTTTGATTTTTTTTTTTTTTTTTTAAGACTAGTGATACAAGAGTAGCTTGTTGGGCTCTAATCTCCTTTGAAAGTGAAGCTGACTATCTCAGGTGAAGTTCATGCCTACCGATCACTTTAGAAAGTAAGGCACTTTTTAGGTGCTTTTAGCACAAGTTCTGGGTTCTGAAGACTTGAAGATCTGTTGTTGAGCAGTTTGTTAAATCTGGCTGACTAGCATATTGCTTTATACCGTGTGAGAATCTGCCTAATGTAAGTCCCACTCTGCCTATCACATTGACCTGAACATAGGATGAGGTGGTTTTTCTTCCTGGAAACTAAGATCTGAAGATGATTGCTTGTGTTGTACTGAGGCTTTGCTCAATGTACGCATCAACTTGTACATCTGCTCGTGAGTCCCAGGAATGCCCCTTGGCACTCTGGCTGGTTGGAGCAGGGCAGGGGCTAGTGCTCGCAGGGAGTAGCTGGGCCTCGATATTCTAGTTGTATACTGAATTGGAGATCTAGGATCTGCTGAAGAAAAGGTTCAGTTGGCCAGGATAGACTCTTTGCCCCCTATTCACTCAAATGTTTGTATACAAACTGGGCTGTACCGTTCCTGACAGCTGGAATTAAAAACCTGATGAGTTCTAATTCAATGATGCTTGAAAGATAGCTACTTCCCTGTCCCCCCTCCGCCCCTGCCCAAGACTGTGGAAAGGAAGTTAAACTGATAGCTTAGAAGGGCTTAAAGATTTCTTGAAGTGAACTGCCAGTAGTATAAAATCTGATGTGTTGTGGCACCAGCGTTATAGGGTAAAGTAGCATTAAAGTATCACTATCGTGCATGAGAATATCCATTAGCATTTTATAAAAGTGTTTCTTTTTTATAGACCGAGAGCTCTCTATATTTTATAGATTTCTCATTATTGCCAGCAGCTTGGTTCCATTAAAAAAAACTGAAAAACCAGAAGGGAAGCTGGGCAGAAATACAGGCAAAGGGGAAATTAACAAAATCCATTAACTTTTTTCAGTGAGTTTTTTGCTGTATTGAATCCTCTGGTGCTTTGGCAAATCTCACCCTCTGGTGTCATCCTTTCTACAGGCGCTGCATCAGTTGGTATGACTGCAAGCAAAGTTCTAGCTCGCATCTCAGTGTGGGTTAGAAATCCACATTTTTCAGGAGTACAAGTTGATTTCTACGGTAACGTGCATATAATTTGCATACGCAGTGTTTAAGATGAAGAGGATAAAAAGTAACAAAAGCTGATTTGAACTGCAAATGCAAGTGTAATTGTTAAGTACAGAAGTTACATTCTGATGACTTCAGTGTTTCGTTGGGGAGGTGCAGACATTTACAAAAGACACCTGTTACTTGCAAGTCAATAGTAAGATAAGTGGTAGAAAGGACTCATGGGATGCAAATTTTAGGTGGCAGTGCAGAAAAGCCCTATATATGCATTATCAACCGTTTCCTTGTCATGCTGGGTTTCATCAATGAATAGTTACATATTTTTCCAAGTGAAAAAAATAAAAAGGGATGTAAGCTAAAGGAAGGACAATTGTCTGCTACATACTAGCTGAAAGCAAATAAATACATATGGTAGTACAACTGTTAGCCTGGATAACATGATGAGTTGCTCTGTTTCTCAAGGTGTTCTTGTATTGAGTATTAATGGTTAAAATTTTAGTCTGGGCTCGTGTAGCAGGATCAGGAAGAATAACGTCTTTTTCCTCCTAGTTAATTTACTTTCTGAAAGTCATCCTGTCTAACTAAGGTAGTCTCAGATTGGTATGTATTTATTTTTTAAGAGAAGCGGTTAGAAATATTCTTCAATGTTAATGAGAGATTAGCATCTTAAGTTTTTGGCTTTTTGTTTCTGTAGGGACAAATCTGCAGATAGCTTTACTGTTGTGGCTTCACTAGAGATGTGCTTTTCTCCCTTTTCTGCAGTTCTGTGGGATTCTGATTTCTTTTGCTGGACCAGTAACAAGGGCCTAGAGAAAGCCAAGTATAATTAAAGAAAAAACATTACTTCATGTGGACATCTTTACTATGGATGTTTCGTAGCAAAGATAACTGTAAATTCAGGCCTCTCTTGGTGGACAGAAATTTGATGGCAATCATGGTCCCAGTTAGTCTCCCTTACCTGCAGGGATCCTTACTCAAAACCAGTTGTCCACCTGAAATCAGTAATTCAGTATGCTCAGATACTGTGGGTATGGAAGTATTAATTTAATATTCAGATGAGTAGGCAGAAAGTATCAAGCAGTCTGAGTAGGAAAAAGAATTCCAATCTTAAGAATTCAAATACTTGATGAAATCCATCAAGGCAAAGGTGTCTTTTTTTTAATGCTTTGGATGTAACTACATTTCTTTCATTCCACAGAACTTGTTATTCTTTTCTTTAAAACACATGTTTAAGTTCTGGTATTCAGTATTAAGATGCTATCAGGTTAAGGACGATATTATTTGAAAATGGTGGTGGTGTTTCTTAGCTGCTAGAATGTCATGAGGATGCTTGAAATTGTAACCAAATAGAAGAATTGGGTACATCATTCTTGGTTCCTCACTTGTTTTGGATAGCCAGACTCTGATTGTCACTTCTGAATAATTGCTTTCTTGCTGTCATCACCTCTTGCTGTCTAGCTTTTTCATCTCGCTTGCTTTCTCCGGCATAGAATCTGAATTAAATACTTCTGAAGAATAGATTGATGATGCTTGCTACTTGTGGGGCTAACAAATAAACTCTTTTCTGTCACTGGGATTAGTTGTACAACTTATTTTAGTTTAGGAAAGTATTATTTTTGGTAAAGATAAATACTTGAAGGATCAGATCGCTTTTATTATATATTAGCATTTTTTGAACCTGTGAAAACTTTCGCGATCTGAAGAGACTGCATAGGAAGGAAATTCCCTCCTCTTGTCTACAGTTGCCGTTTCTTCTTGTCCAAATTCAGAATATGTCTTTTCTAGCTTTTCAGGCCCCAGGATTAGCCATAGTGAGATTATTTTGTTCACCTGTAATTTTTGCAGACTTTCATTCTGAAATTATGTTGTTGGATCATATATTAGTAATGACTTGCTCAGTTTACCTGCATTCTTTGGGTAGTGTGGCACAAAACAGGTACTGGGGAAAACGTAGATACATGGATGACCTTGGTTCACAGATCTTTGAGGCTTTTAGCTGTGTGATGCATCACAGGAAACACATGATTGTGGAACCAGCATGGTGCTTGCCATCCGCTGTTCTGATCTCTTTGCTGTTGTGTTGTTTTGTCTGTCTTGTTTATTTAGATCACAAACCTTTTGAAGCATATATTTTTGGGTCATAATCGTAACAACACGATCAAGTTCAAGATCTCTACCTGAGACGAGGTTGTAGCGAGGTGGGAGTTGGTCTCTTCTCCCAAGTAACAATTGATAGGACAAGAGGAAATGGCCTCAGGTTGTGCCAGGGGAGGTTTAGGATGGTTATTAGGAAGAAATTCTTCACCAAAAGTGTTGTCAAGCATTGAAACAGGCTGCCCAGGGAAGTGGTTGAGTCACGATCCCTGGAGGTATTTAGAAGACATGTAGATGTGGCGCTTAAGGACATGATTTCGTGGTGGTTTTGGCAGTGTTAGGTTAATGGTTGGACTTGATGATCTTAAAGATCCTTTCCAACCTGAATGATTCTATGATTCTGTAAGTGTCTCAGGTGTCCATATCGCTCAGTTTAACTGATAACGTGTTAGGGAGATATCTTACACTATACAGTTAAAAGTGCTAATTTTTATTTTCTAGCTTTGCAATCAAAAAAAAATTCCTGCATCAAAGTTCTCTCAGATTAAGGATCTGTACTACTTCTAGTTTACATAATCTAATTTTATGTGATATTTGAATACTATTTATAAAAAAAAAAAACAAAAACAAAAACAAAAAAACAACCCCACAACAGACTCACTTAAAAAGACTGAAACATTTTCCAATGTAGTGGTGGATCTTTTACTCTATAATCTTTTTGTTAAGTAAGATAGAGGCTGTAATAGCCTCTGACATTATTTTAACTTTGTCTTTTAGGTAACATTCTCTATAGGAAATAACCAGTAATTTTAGTGGCTTAAAAAGGTCTTTGATTATATATTGTTGGCACCCACTCTAAAGTCATGTTGGCAGTCAGAATGTAGTCTTAGATTTGGACATAAATATGCTGAAAGACATTTGATGTCACCAAATGCTTTTAGAAATCTGCCAGCAACGTTACTGGGTTAAACCTTTTCTCCTCTTCAAACTGACCTGGAGGTATTAGTTCATGCTTTTATTGCACTGCAGCTTGATAAACTTCACTCTGATCAGAAAAGCAAAGAAACAACATTCGGGCTTGATAAACAACCGTGGTTGCTGCTTGGAGAAATGGGTGCAGGAAAATACATTTGCTAGAATTCAGGAAGCGTTAGGGCACCACCAGTGATGGCAGTGCTTCTGGTGAAGGCAAAGAAGCTCTTGCTCTCTGGCTTGCTCTATTCT
Organism: Burhinus oedicnemus; assembly: GCA_008921705.1. NCBI lineage: Eukaryota > Metazoa > Chordata > Aves > Charadriiformes > Burhinidae > Burhinus > Burhinus oedicnemus. Next base: position 1,593,175 of record VFFE01007703.1, read on the forward strand.
TTCCCTGGTATAAGAAAGGATGGTGGATATAAAAGGAGTTATATTAGGAGCTGTAAACCTTACTCCACATTTTGGACAGTGTAATTGGAAAGTGTAATTCAGCAGCCTGAGAAATAAGAATTTCTCTGACCATATGTCTGTCCACTGTCTGGTTAAGAACTGGCCAGAGAAAATGTCCTGACCAGAACAAGAATCCATTACCTGATTCACTTGTGCATTATAGATCATCAAGACTTAGAAATTTTTAATTTTTGTGTGTCTCATTATGGGATTTATTGAACTTCAGATGAGTCCAGAACTGGTATTTTCTTAGGCTAAATAAAAATGTAATTTAGGTTTGCATTTGCCTGAAATACCTTATTTTGCTGTGAGAATGTTTGTAGATCATCTGCCTGAAGAGACATCTATAAATTTGTAATGACTTATGACAGATTCTTATTAATATATTTTTCATCCTAGCTTTTAAATTTGTACTTGCAAGCATCGCATGCTCTTGTGTGAACTTTTGACTGCTAATTAGTCATTGCTGTTGAATTGTTCGGAATTTTCACGTCTACAGACTAATACGAAATATGGATTTGATTGTTCAGCTAAACTAATAGTTCCTTTTGTCCACTATAGGTCAATGAAGACTTGGAGGAGTCATTATTCTGTACTCTTCGCTCTGTGTTTTTATCTTACAATCTTTAAACTATGCTTTTCTTGTGATTGGGTAAAAGGAGCAGTAACCAGTGTGGTTCTGCAGCAATAATTAGAGAAGAAATGAGTCAGTGCCATCAGAAATGCACACACATTATAACTGAGCGATTGCTACTAGTAGAGTATTAATCTCAAAATAGTTTTTGGTAAGAGTGAAGATACTGAAATGCAAGAATTAAAGATTTCAGGGCTAGATGTCTTCTAAATATATAGATTCATAGGAGCCTCTGAAGCTGCAGTATTACCAGTAGAGGGGTTTTATTACGTCTGGCATAAAAATGAAAAAATAATTGTATCCTTCTACTAAAGCAGTTGACTTTGGCTTAGTGTACAGGGTAAAATACTAAAATTTCCTTCTTTCTTTTTATTTTCACTGACTTATTTGCAGGAGAGACAAATGTTTGCATAGAGTGCTTCAGTGGTGGGGTGAGAAACCTGAATAGCATCTCCAAGTGTACAGTATCAATTTGTCTGGGACTTTGTGCAGTAGATTTTTTTGGTATCAGGGAACATGAGCGTGTTGCAGAGACCAAGGATGATGCTCCATTTTAAAGGGTGGAGTTGCAGGAACTGCAGATGGTGGATACCTAGTCTTGGAGCTTCATGTATTAGCTTATAACAGAAATGATCATTTGATATCTTAAGTTCAGCTTTTTTGTTTCATTGAAATAATGGTGCATAGAGAAGGCAGGAGCATAGTTCCTTCAAGCACAATAGGAGAGGTGTGTTATGTTATGCCATGTTCTGTCACCCTTTGAAGTAACCCGCCTTGGCAATTGCCCCAAGTGATAGTGAGCTTGATGAATCTACGTGATCATGTAGTATGGCAAATATTTGATCCTGTACACTAGAGACATTTACAGAGTTAAACACCCTTGGTGATCAATAACAACAACAGGGAAGGAGAGAGAGACAGGAAAGAAATTTAAATTTATTTTTAAAATTCCCAATTCAATTTTAAATTATCTTAATTAAAATAATTCCCAGATGAGTCTAGTGAAGGCAGCTCATAAGCCTGGGCATGGTTGTATGAAGGAGTGGATTGTAGTAGGATATGATCACAATTTCTTGGTGATCTATTAAGAGTTTGGAAGAATGTGTTTTGTAGGGATTTCTTCTTGTATGAGCAAGTCTTACTACATGTTGATAAAACCACAGCATTTTATGATGGAGAAAAATGACTATAACATGACTAGAATTCAATAATGGGTGATTACTTCTGTGTAAGAATAGGTATGATTTGTAGGCAAAGGCACTATCTTTTACTAGAGCCACTCAAAACAGCTGGAAGAACAGATAAGCTTTTGGGGCATAGCTGAGGAAGGCCTCATTTACCCCAAATGCTGTTGTTTTTCTAATTGTATCAGATACTCTACTCAAGGTTATTTTGCTTTTCTGACATTTTATCCCACCTATGTTCTTCTACCATCCTGATTATAAAAGAACTATTATGAGGCCTTTCTCTGAAACGTTTGAACCATCTTGCAGACACTGAGAGACTCATGTCTCCACTCTCATAGTAAAACATTTAAGAGTGTTTATTATTCACACTTAATTTTTAAAATGAGATTTGCATAATGATATGTTGCTGGATCATCATAGAAATATCAAGTATAGTGGAAGTGTAAAGACCCATCTGTGCTACTCTTCCTCCCCCCTCCATGTTTTATGTTTGATACTTGAAGCACCTCAACCTTAGTGGTTGCCTAATATTTCTCTGAGTGGTAACTTATTTGGACTAATTAGAAATAATAATTCATTCATAATATCCTGAAAATAAGAGATCAGGTTTAGACTAAAGGAATTTAGAGATATGATTCATAAAGGTAATGAAGCAGTTAAAATTATTTGTCAATCAAGAAAATAATTTGTATTATGTTGGCTTCCACATTAGAGACACCCCTTCTCCAGGTTCTGGCTAGCTGAAAAAGTCCTGTCCTGTGCTCTGCAGCCATGATAGGGCGACAGAGGTGGCAATCAAAGAAAGAAACATGAGGACTTTCCCCTAGAACTAGCAACAAAACAGAAATTGATGGTAGGATGGGGCCCATATTCAACTCTCATTAGCATCAAGAAGTTTTGTATTTGACTTTGAGAGAAACCAACCCATGATGTTTGAGTGGGTAGCTTTACACTGTGGTGCTTCATGAACCCTATGTTTGACTGATACGTGAATGCATGTGCATATATATGAATATATAATGTTATCCATCATGAAAGTAGCCTGCCAGTCTTGGGCATGTGTGAGTTCCCTGCCAGCCGGGATGCATGCAACAGTGAGCAGCATGCCTTTGCTGAGGATACATGCTGCGATGTGTTTCAGAAGGGCAATAAATATACCATGGCAGCTCGCCACTGGCTGGCCATGCACTCCTGCAATTGTAAGATTGCTCATGTGCTACATGTAAAGGTTAGAACTACTTCATTCTCATCCTCATCCAGAAAGTTCAGGATTTTTCAAAAGGTAAATTTTTGTGATCTACTTAAAGCGCCTATCTCTAATGGTAGGATAGAGGAATGTATTGAAAGCTGTTGGAAGATGTGAAAGATTACCAGATGCTTGTTAAAACAGCATGTTGCTTAGTAGTCACGCATAGGCAGGATGGAAACTTCAACTGCAGTCCTCTGTGAAAATGCTCCCACACAGATTTGCTAGTCCAGTTGTGAGCCTCTAGTAATAAATTTGTCACGTAATATATTGTATATGGCACTCTTGTTAACACTATAGCTAAATACTAAATCACAAAGAAATTTCTAGGGAAATTAAAATCTGAAGATTCCAGAGAGAAAAGCAGATTTGACAGCATTTGACAGTACTGATGCATACAGCTAGTCGTCTGCATGAGTCAGATGGAATCATATCCAGCCATGAACATTTAAAAATAAGGCACATGTGACATGTGGTGTAGTTAAAATGCTAGGTCTTGAGCCTGCAAACACCTGTGCGTGTGCCTGACTTGAGGAGCATGAGGAGGTTCTCCGTGGGTCAGGCCCTTGGAGAACTCATGTGGAAAAGGGATGATCCTGAGGCTGGAAGACAAGGTGTGCCTGGTGTTATAGCTGGGTTCAGTATTTGTGAGTTCAGTGATGTCTAACCCCAGAGTTTTCCACTCTTCTGTTTTCCATCTGTAGTAGAGGCATATGCTTCTGAAGTCTTTCTGTAGTAGTGACATTTTCTGCTTCCTGTGAGTCACTCTTTGGTAATATTAAGACAAATTAATTTAAATACACTGGAAAAAATAGTATTAAAAAAATTTTCCTCCAATCTGGGGAATACTACCAGGGTCCAACGTAAAGGTAGTTTTACTGAAACAAAACTACCTCTAGGTTACTTGCCTATATATTCTTTAATACTTCTTAAAATCAAAGCCAGTCTAGTTTTCTCTCTTACACATTAGATTCCGATGAGTTTATTTTGATACTGTTAAAGTCCTCTCTGCCCATCCTTGTCCTTTCATATACATATAAAAATTCTGTTTTTCATAGAAACTGTATGTTTCTGTCAACTCACTGGCTTTTAGTCTCCTTAACGCACATAAGTTTTGCTATCAGCTATTGTGTACTTCACCGACAGCTCAGTTGCTACCCACACTTACTGTATTTTGGACACTTTCCACTGAAGTCCCACTCAAAACTGGTGACTTGGTGTGCAGATGCTGAGTTCAGACTTTTGTGCTGCTTTGAGTGCTGCGTATGTTGTCCCAGCTGACAATGCAGAAGGGTTTCAAGTCCAACTTAGTAAGGTAATTTTGCACTGGGAGGTTTTTGGAGGTTTTTCTCTTACCTGTTCTAACAGTGGAGCAATTTAGTACCTGGTAGCTGTGTTGTAGGGCAGCCACAGGTATTCCCGTAACTTACCTCAGCTTGCTCAGAGCTAATGGAGGTTAAAATACCTTTACTGGAATGGCGAAAGACCTCCAGAAGGATATGTCTTGTTGTATGTAAAAATATGAAGATTGTCTGGTATTTGGCTACAATACCATGGCTCGACCATGTGGTAGGAAGAATGGTATAACACAATCTGTGTACAATAAACTTCTTTATTCTCTAACTGCACAAACAATTTATGTTTAAAGGCATGAACGTATGTTTACACATACATATTTGCATCAAGGTCTCTTAAAAGGTAGAAATGCCAACATATATATATTTAATAGTCACTTATTGTTCCCACCTCCGAGAAGAGAGAGGCTGACCAGATGTGAGAAATCAGGTCTTTTGTATATAGATTGTGTACCTAAGATCTCCTTCTGGGTGTCGTTCTGAATGTTACTTCACATGTAGCTGATAGACCTTGGTAATTGCTGTATAATGTCCATTGAATGTATTTGTCTCAGGATGCAAAGGTACAAATGATCCCCTCAACCGGTATATAAGTAGACACTGATTTAAAACCTCTTGTGTCTGCAGTTCCAGTCTGAACTGGGGTAACACATGGTTTTGGAGCCAAATGGCTGTACCAAGGTTGTGTGACCCAGTAGCTTGTGGGTGTTGATGTGGTGACACCTTTGGTCCTCTCGTCCTTGCCCTCATACTTCCCTGCCTGGTGGGAGAAGGTCTGGGGCACTTTGTTCTCTGCAGTTTTGTTCTTTGTGAAGCTCTTGACTGACAGGTAAGCGTGACTGTCTGAGGAGACTTCTGGTTTGAGCAGTAACAGGAGTGATCTTGGATGCATATTATCAGTCTCTTTGAGAATAGTGCAGCTTTATGTAACATCTCTAAAGGATTTCTCAGGAATTTTTGGAGCCTTGAGCAAGGTTCTAGCTTATGCAGGTCTAATCTCTAGTAGAAAAAATAAATATATCCAGCTTTTATAAGATACTGTCTTAGGAGATTTGCAGAGGATTGGTACTGCGGTCAGAGCCTCTGGCTGAGCTCTGGATCTTGATCTCATTTCTGGTCAGAGAGGTTTTAATGGAGCTAAACTGTGGGGCACAAGACTTTGTCAACCTTCTCTGAAGGGGGTGTTCTGAAAGGAGTGTGGGAGCAAATAAAAGAAAGCTAATTCAGTAACTGTGAGTAAAAAAAACAAACTTCTGCCTTTTTTTCTTTCTGCTGTCTGTGTTCTCCCTTGTTTCGAGCCTCCTCAGCTGAGACATCTCATGTCAGTTAGCTCAAACATGCAGTTTCCTCCTTCGTGTTAGAAGACAACAAGCAACACGGGGGTAGTAGCCAGAAAGAGAGAGTAAAATCAGGGGATGGTGAGTGACCAGGCCTATCCTTTGTCTGCTTAGAAATACAGTGGGGAAAAAAGGACACACTCATGCAGCTTCCCTGAAGAAGAGGAATAGAGTTAGCAGTGTGTCTTTTTTTCGTTTTGTGCATGAGGAATGCACATGGAGGAATTTTAAATAGCTGATTTTTTTTTTTATCAGAGAGCTCATACAGGAATAAGTTGCATTATAACTTATATTCTTAATTTTATTACATGACTGTCCAAAGGCCAGGTTATATATCCAGTTTTGAGCTCTGAATTTTTCGTATGTATGACAATAATTTTGCAAGGAGATGTTTGCTCTCAAATCAACTTGAGAGTGGTAGGAGTTAAACTGAGTGAGACAGTAAAAGGGAAACATCAGCCACTTTGAGAAATGGACAACTTTTGTCTGATCCTAGAAATTTGATTTGAACTTTCTTCACTCTTATCACTTGCCCAGCTTCTAGTCTTCCACCATTGCTACAGGCAGGCCTGCATCCTAAAATACAGATGCCAAATAAGAAAATAAATTAGTTTTTTTGTTGTCTAAATGCTGCCATGTGCAACGATGATATATTGACTAGAGAAAACTTCTGGTTTTGAGGATATTTTTATATGGAATCCTGTCTTTCCTAGCCTAAGTTGTTCAGTTGAGTGTTCAGTTTGTGTGGTAGTTTCTAGACGCTCAGTTCATCAAAATTATGACAGTACTGTAGGACAGACTGGTTGTGCACTACATGTTTATTAGGACTCTGTAGTGTTTGTCAAGAGTTTGAGTACAGGGTCGTACGACACCACTGAGGCACAAGATGTAGTTTTCGGCCAAAGAGAGGGCTGCACTGAAAAGCTCTATGCCAGCTTCTGCTAAACGCAGATTGTATTTCACTATTGCAGACATCAGATTTATAATTCTTTTTTTTTTTTTTAACCAGTTTTACTGATATATGAAAATGAGCATCTGGAGGCTATTGTTCAGGATAGAAGAGACAGCATCAAGTGGCTTACTCATATGCAGTAGATTTTTTTTTTTTAAAATATATCCAGGAAAAGAACTGTGGTATATAGAGCCAGTTACTCTCTCTGTAGTTTTGAATACACTTATTTCCTGTTCACAGTATGTTCTTTGCCTGCAGAAGAATTGGGAGGGGCATTACCTATTTTGAGATAGTTAAATGTATAATTAAAATGGTTCTAACTTTCTTTTTTTTGTCAATACACATCTGAAAATATGCTTAATCTCAAAGGTAGATTATTTTTCTAGCAATATCTGTGGAAAATTGTTATACTAGTCTTGTACTTGATTTGCATTTTTAATTGGCAAAAATCTTCTTATGATGATAAGGAAGGCAATTTGTGTTTCATGATCAACATTTTTATGATGTCCAAATACTTCAGCATCTCATCAGAATAGATAACCTGAAATTTCACTTCCAAAATTCTGTCGGTACATGTTATTTTGAGGGTTACGTACCCACATTGAGGATTCTGATTTTTAAAATTTGATTCCTCTTTTTCACTTTGAGAGATATGAGACCGGCTCTTTGTATGCAAACTCCTGATTTGGTCTATTTTCATTATTGTCAGCATGTATTTCTAACCTGTATGTGTGGATCCAGAAGGCAGAAGTGTGCAAAGCTTAGTCTTAATATCTTTTTGGAAGGCCATTTCTTCTTTACATAAATAAATACACCAATATGCATTCATAAAAATAACTGTTACTGTATTGCTGTAGCACTTTCATTTAGTATGAGCTAAATGTCTGGAGCAATTTTCTTGAAGTGAGGGACAAGAAGGAAAGGCACATCTGTTGCACCTAATAATTTTTTTGTGTGTGTATGCTACATGAGTATAATTGAAGACACAGGAGGAGTAGGATACGATTGTGTAGGATCTTTGTATATTCTCTGCGTTTCCATAGTGTCGCTGCATGTGAGTCCTATGTCTACTTATTTTCATGACTGCTGTTCCAGTTAGACACAGCTTTGGATCATTCGGCTGTACTTCTGTGGCTTTCTCTGGAAGGCATATATAACCATTTTATTCTAGTAGAAAAATGCATTTGGGAACAGTATTTCTTTTGAGAATAAGTTTCATCTGTAGGTGTTTCATTAAGCATTTATTTCTGTTCAAAACTTCTTATCTATTTTGACCCTTCTGAACTGTAGAACTAAGCGTAAGTTAAATTTACATAGAATTGTTTAGAAAAATATTTCTAGTCTGATTATTCATAATTTTAATGTATTTTAACGTATATAGTGCTGTAGTATTTAGCTACCAGTAACCTAAATTGCCAGCAGTCCCATCTGGAAGAACCGTTATTGCCATTCATTCACTTACAATTCTTGCTGTATGGGATGTTCCCCTTTTTTTCATGGTGGCGATACACTTTTGTTATGCTCTGAATACTAAAGTACTACTTTTGATTGATTTCAGGAACTATAGTATGGAAAATCTTTAGGTCCTAGAGTTTTATCCTTTTCATTGGGGCTAATGCATGTTGGACCACAGAAACACATGCAGTTAATTTTGTGGCCTTATTTGGGAGGGGGCAGGGAGGGAATGGAGTATGTGGTGCAGAAGTTCTTTTGATTTCAGCTTTAACACTTGGGATGCAGTAAAGATTTCATTAATGTCATAGTCACCAGTTGAGAGCGTAAAGATATTTTTCTGATGTGGAAAAATTTATAGTGCCAAATAATAACATTTGTACCTAATCACCTAAGGAAGGGAATCAAAATACTTAGTAATTAATCCCACTGAGTCTTTGGGCATACGAATAGACATGATAATTTAGCTTTCATCTATTAGAATCATAGAATCACCTAGGTTGGAAGGGACCTTTGAGATCATCGAATCCAACCATCAATCTAACACTGCCAAAACCACCACTAAACCATGTCCCTCAGCACCACATCTACCTGGCTTTTAAATACCTCCAGGGATGGCAATTCCCCCATTTCCCTGGGCAGCCTGTTCCAATGCTTGATAACCCTTTCTGGGAAGAAATTTTTCCTGATATTCAATCTAAACCTCCCCTGGCTTAGCTTGAGGCCATTTCCTCTTGACCTATCCCTTGTTACTTGGGAGAAGAGATTGACCCCCACCTCTCTACAACCTCATCTCAGGTGGTTGTCGAGAGTGATAAGGTCTCCCCTCAGCCTCCTTTTCTCCAGACTAAACAACCCCAGTTCCCTCAGCCGCTCCTCATAAGACTTGTGCTCTAGACCCCTCACCAACTTTGTTGCCCTTCTCTGGACATGCTCCAGTACCGCAGTGTCTTTCTTGTAGTGACGGGCCCAAAACTGAACACAGTATTCGAGGTGGGGCCTCACCAGTGCCAAGTACAGGCAGACCCTAGTCCTGCTTACCACATTGTTCCCGGTCTGTTTGTGTGTAAACATAAAGAATTCAGTCAACGGTTCTTTTTCTACAAAGAGCCAGAGCTATGCTGAAAAAACAAAATGGCAACAAACAATTTGTTTCCCGTTTTTTTTTGTTGACAGATGAAGCTGTGAGATACCAAATTGACACAGATTACTCTTACAAATATTTCTGGTCCCAGAAAAGAAGTCCTGGTTAAAGCAAGATAAAAATCATTAGCTTCAGTTTATGATAGCTTAATTACTTGCTGCAAAATTAATTGTTATAATCAGCAGATTATGGTGTTCTCTTGAATGAATAGTGTCCAGTTGAATCAGACAATTGTAGTATAAACAAATTAATTGAGGCTTTATGAGTGGGATTTTTTTAAAACATTCACTGTTTTTCCAGTTAGGTTCCATTCTGGTTGCTTGAGGAAAATGGGATCCTGTAAGCAAAGCAGCTGGAGTTAGAAAATGTTTTGAATAGTAATCTTCCTGTGATAACTCCATATAAATTAAATAGGAAACAATGTATTTTGTTTACATATTTGGACACAAACTAGCTACTCTACTTTCTTTACATTCAGCTTGCGCAAGGAAATTAATGGTATTGGGGAAAGTATACATTTTATTTGTTTTGTTTTCTCTGTGATTGTTATGCAGGCTTCTGCAAAATTAGCTGTTGTTATTTGCCAGAAAAATTGAAGACAATAATTTGCAGCATTTAGCTTCTTATAAACCCTTCAACATAGACAGTCTTGGCTATGTTTGTGTGATTATTTTTTTTCAGGATCATATATTCCTAACTAAAAACAGAAACCTTTGAAGGAGGTAGACAAAAGTATGATGAGTAGTACTCTTTTATTAACCTAGACTCTTAATGTGTCTGGGTTTTCACATTGTCCCGTCAGGATGGTATATGAAATAAGCACAAATACCTGTTCAGGACATGCTTACAAACAACAATTCAGTATATATTTGTGTGAACAAAAGCTATATATGTAAATGTCATAAGTGTCTTAAAAGCCCAAAGGAATAGAAACATGCTTAAGCTTAACACCAGTTCAGATCTTCAAAGACAGTTTATGAACACTGCTGCAGAATATTCATAAAAAAACCTAGATATTTTCTGGCAAATACTATTTTCTGTGTCAAAGGGCAAAATGCATTTTAAGAAAATGAGTGCAGATTTATTTCTCTGTACAGAATTTTTTTTTCCTGAAATGTAGCCTAGGGAATTTTAAATTCCATGCATATTTGCTCTGTCAAACTGGAGTGACTAATATGGAATTCACAGCAGCTAAAACATTGATGAAACTTTCCCTGTAAATAAGGATGAGTCTGAGGGACTATTTGCTTATTTCTGGTAGTAATGGAGTAGTAGCGACCTTTAGTGAAGCTAATTAACACGTTTTCTTCTGTGATGCATTTCAGAATTCTATAATAACAATAGAAAAATTAATATCAATATACGCTATCTGCTAAAATACTATTAAGAATGTTACTCTATCTTACTTTTTTAGTTTTTAAGGTTGAATAAGGGCATGGGGTATACTTTAATGTAACTGTCCTCTTCTCATACCAGGAATAGTCCTATTTAAAAGTCGTTAAGATTTGCTGCCCATACTTCTATATGCTTTCATGTTTTATGGGAGAAGAAACAATATTATTTTATTCAGAAGAAAGCTTTCCTTGTCTTTCAGTTCAGAGAGATATTGGGCTTTTGATGAAAAGGGAGCTGTTGCTTGCAGAAGATGTACTGACACTTAAGAGAGAGACAGAGAAAAAAGTAAATTGATGCTTCTGTGTTTTAAAACTGGCATATGGGTGAAGATGTTTGTTCAAAGTAGGAACTAGATCAAACCTGAACCCATTAAACCTAAAACTTTTATTTATATTGAAAGACACCAATATACACTCCCCAGAGGTGATGCTCTTTCCTTTTCTCACTCCATTGTACTCTTCCGCAGTCAGTGGTAACGCAACCCAGGACTTGATTTGCTTCTGGTACCTTTCCTGAGTCATCGCTAGCTTTTATGTGGGCTGTCAGACACCAAAGGATGGGGAAACCAAAGGGCTTGACCCTGCAGGGTGTGAAATGCCCTCAAGTAGTTTAGATTTAAATAGGACAGCAGACTGATAGTCTCCACAAGGATCCAAGGTTGGGGAATACCTGGAGGCCTTTTGAGAAGGCCAGGGAAGAGACAGGTTGTGCCTTATACATAACAGCTGTGATGGAGAGGAGTACTAAATACTTGAGCTGATGATCTGAGCTTTTGGATGTCAAATTCTCAAGTTGTTTTCCTTTTGATTTTGCCTTTGCTTAATAAATAATTTTTTTTTTTTTTTTTTTTTACCTTTTAGTGGGTATGCTTGGTCTAACTAAGACTGTATTTCACACCTGATTTCAGGAGACTATACGTATCCCATAGGCCAAGCAAGACTCGGAGCTGTGTTTGTAGAGTCAGATGGCTTAGTCTATACTAATTTAGCTATTCATATTCCAGCTCAGGGCTTTGGAGGGTAGGGGAAGAAGTGAAATAATGTTTGAGAAATATCTTGACATGTGGTTAATTTTTTATATGTATTTATTTTCATGTTTATTTTCCCCCTGTGAACTGAAATGCAAGATTATATAAATTTAAGGCCTTTAGATGAAAGCCTTATTCTGTCTCTTGAAGTATTCTGTCCCATTTTGAGTTATTTTCCTATGTGCAGGTGAGGTGATTAGAGATTTCTGAAAGATTCCTTTTACCTTGTAAAGAAAAATCATAGCCTATATTTAAAAGTAAGGTGTGAAGGAAATGATAGCTCATGATTTTGCTACTTGCTGAAATTCCTGTCCAATGTGAATCACACTGGCTTCTTTCAATAGAAAGCTGGGAGTGTAAACCCAAAATGTTTCAGTGTACTTAAAGGACAAACCTTGGAATTTATTTTGCACTGCCTGACGGTAATCTTTTTAAAGGCTTTACAGCATGCACAGAGACAATTTTATATTCAGTTACTGCTCTGTTAGGAACTTTTGGTTAGAATCACAAACTCTTATGAGAAACTTATCTTTATTCTTTTCTATAGATCCCCATCTCTAGACTGCTCTCTTTGCCAAAGAATCAAGTGAGAATCTCCAGTGTGATAGCTCACCAGGTGGCTTGGGTGAAGACATGGAGTTGTACTGAGGGTTGGTAGGATGCTGCTGAGCCACAGAGTGCTCATCTTCCACTGCCTTCTGCTGAAGCACTCTCACTGCAGAGAAAAAAACCCACACACCTGCATAGTTTTAAGTCACTAAAAATTGAAAACCGTGGAAACAGAAATTAATTCTCGCTCCTTTGCCTTCAAATTTAAATACTTTTGCAGTCTTGTAATTGCACTTTCTTCAATTGCTTGGATAATGACATTATAACAAAGGATTTTTGATATATAGTGTGAAATTCTGGGAAACTAAAGAGCTGGTGACAGCATGATTTCCAGGATTGATTTCTGCCACATCACGACAGTGTTGAAAATCAATTGCAAGTCTGTTAAGAATTTCATTTGATAAAGTATATATGTTTGTTCATCTTTGCAGGTGTATGTGCTGACAGAAGGAGTATGCTTTCAGGTATTTAAATGTTACCTGAGTAGAGATAAATTTAAACACTTTTAAAGTTAAGCATGTTACTTGCTTTGCTGAATGAGGAATATGACACATCAGTAGCTGGAAGACAAAATGTGACGTCAGTAGAAGTTATTTATGCATGGTGGTTCACTTTTTCTGTTTTTAAGTTTCCATGTTAGTCCTAATTGTAAAGATTGCTCCAGGGGAAAGAGGAAAATAAGCAATTGGAGAATGACCTCATACTTTCGCATACTTGATGGTGAGCCTCAGTGACAAAAAATTCTCTCATTTGCTTTTTAAAGAGGATAATACTATGAATAAATATCTTTGGAGCTTTTTCTTTTAGAAACTTTGTAGTGTTCTTTCTTTTTTTTAACCTTAACTCTTGAGGAAATTGTGTTTCTTAATAGGCTGGTATATGTTAGGACTAACTTCATCGAGTCATTTTTTTCAGTAATAAAATACTCAGACATTATGTGCAAAATAATGTGTGTGTATATATGTCTCTGTGTGTGTATACATATATTCCCTTGAAGAGCCCTCCTTCCTACGTGCCTTACTAAGATTAAGCAATTGTTTAGTTAGATAAATATGTGCAAAGAAGGAGATTCTCTTTCCTGGCAGTCTCCTTGCCTCCCATCTTCCCTGGACTGCTGTCCCTTCCCCAGAATTTCTCTGCTTAGCTCTGATTCAGGGAAAATGATCTGGATACAGGGGCTGTGTACATGGAGCTTATAAGCAAGAATAGATACAGAACATACAGAAAAAAACAATGAGGCGAAATATTTGCATTTTTGAACACTGACCTGATGAAAGGTCTCTTAAGGTGAAATAGGTGCATGAAGAAAAGTCTAAAGCCACAAAGAAAATTGTAGCTTACCAAATAGGCCAAGGTATCTGCATTCATTTTGGTCAGTTGTATCAGCTTAACAGGATCCAAGGTCCAAGTCTGCTGATTATAGGACTATGGGATTTTTAGTTCTTGTTTTAAATCTGTGACTTCACTGAAACCAGGGTGCATTTACAGAATACCTGTGCTGGCACAGAACGTGTTTCACAAGAGAAACTGGATGTCCTCACCTATGCTAATAGCCGTGCTCCGAGAGAGAAAGGGCAAGTGCTGGAGACTTGACATATTTTAGGTGTTCACGTCTCATTTGTTGCTGTAAGTCTGTCATAGTCCTTAACTTACTGACACTTTTACTACATTTTATTATTTGTAGGGAAGACAGAAACATGTACAGGCAGGGTATGGTTTAACTCTGCTGGAAAGCATGTGGATTGCTTTGTACTTGGGATGGAGAGGCCAGCAAGAGCTTGCTTTACCAAGAATTGCTTTATTTGTAAACAAAAAGCCAAACCTGTTTCTTCAATTACTTACAGGGAACAAAAGGGAAAGGTATTAAAAGAAAGCCCCCAAACTCTAGGAATAATTATTTCAGATATAAATTACAGTCACAGCGTCAGAAAAATTGTCCATAGATTGTTTTTTTCAGTGTGTCTAAAATTCACAATTCTTGTTTTTCTGTGGGTCACTTATATCAATGTATTTTATCTACATGCTGCTATTGTTCATGGCTTTGGTGCAGAATGAGCGTCACTGTCACATTTAATATGTATTTACACTTAAAAAGAATATGTGGGTAGTAAAAGTTTCATGATATTGTAAACTATTAACTTTTTACTTTAAAGTACATCATGTTTTTGCTAGCTAAGGTAGGAAGGCATCTTGCTCCCATGGAGCAATCTCACTTAAAGGAAAAAAGCAAGTGGGAGGTTTGGGGTGTTGGAGCTGATTCAATTTTGCTAGAATAAGAATTAAAGGTAAAATGAATGCAAGCAATAGCAACAAAAAAGAAAAAACTGAAAAAGGGACAGAAGTCCTACTACTGATGCGAAGTAGATACTTTTCACTGGGCAAAGTGACAGCTGAATGAAATGAACGTGTACTGGGAGGCAGAGCTATCTGAATTGATGTTTAAGCTTTTAAAAGTCTTTTAAGAATTATTACCCAGTTCCCTGAGAAATCGCCTTAGCAACTGAATGTAAGTTACTGAATACTGCAATGGCTTCTGTACCCACACAGAGACTTTCCCTACAACGCTCCTTCACCTCTCCAGCACAGCACTTTGACTTGAAGGAAACTTATTTCCTATGAATATTTATAGCCTGTTCTTTTAAAAGAAGTTTTATTGATTTGATTACTGCTCCCGCAGAACGCAGATGAAAAGAAACCACTGAAAGGAGATCAGCCTCTGTCTTGTCAATTCTTGAATATTACACATTTTATTAATGTCAGTCTAGGTTTTCCTGTTACTATTCATAGTTGAAAAAGAGAGGTATAGGTAATTGTGAGTTTTTTTTAATAAAATGTACTTTTTCAGGCTTGGGCCAGAACATTATAATGTTCTAAATAATATATTGACATTTCTGTGACACAGAATTATGGATTAGTGCTAAAAATCAGAATTTTGTAGGTTGGAATCCAGATAATACCAAAGGGAGTGCTGTCGTGAGCAATGGTATTAAGTGAACAGCAGTACTTTGTGACAACATGGTTCCCAAATCACTGACTAAAACTATTCAGAGAACTGGCTTCTAGAAGCTATAGTGAATGATAGAGAAATTACGCCTAACTGCTGTAAAGCAGAGATTTTCAGTGTCATAGCAGACCGCAGTTTAAAACAGAGGTACCTTCACCTCTGTGTTATTTCACAGGGCACTTCCTTCAGCAGGATTCATGCAGCAAGTTCATCAATTGCATGTACAGAAAAGTATTTACCTTTTAAATTGAAGAATTAACTGGGAGGAGGAGCATTAGCTGCATACCCAGAACGGGTTCCACAGGCAGCAGCTTGTAAGCAATGGCTATGAGATGTAGTATGTCTGTGTGTGAAAGAATTCATATATATATATATGTAACACAGAAATACTGTGCTTTCACTGCAAGGGTATTCATATTCAATTCATCCAAGTATTCAGATTTGCAAGTAGTCTGTCCTTACTCAGCCTTTAAATTCTCTTGGGGTGTGTTCAGGAATATACATGCACGCACATGTGCATGTGTGTTGGCCCTGGCAGAAAGGGAGCCCATAGGTTTTGTACGTATCCACTACAGATTTCTGTGTGGCCTCCAACAAGCTTGACTGAGGTTTTTTAAGGACTTTAGATGCCAAACTTTCCC
This sequence comes from Burhinus oedicnemus, assembly GCA_008921705.1. Lineage (NCBI taxonomy): Eukaryota > Metazoa > Chordata > Aves > Charadriiformes > Burhinidae > Burhinus > Burhinus oedicnemus. Next base: position 1,609,218 of record VFFE01007703.1, read on the forward strand.
TAGTGAAGGGTCAATGTAATGTGATTGCGTAGTCCTCAGCCACAGATTTGGTTTGACAACGGACTTTCCTTCCCTCTGTGCTTAAGTTACCTATTTGTAAAAAGGCAGTAGGAATTTTCTAGCTACTTCACAATGTTGGGAGGGGAGTCACATGGAAGACTGAAGATGCCCTTATAGTGTTACTAACCAAAGCCATAAAACCCCATGAAGTATTTATTTGTGTGTGTATATGTGTATGTGAATATATATATATGACCCCGGCATACACAAGCATGTCAGACTTTGGAGTGTAGGACAGAGCTAAGAAGAGGAAAGGAAAAGGCAGCAGTGTATTAAAACAAAAGAAAAAAAGGCAGATGTTTCCACGCAGTGAACAGAAACATGCAAGTTTAGTATTTCAGCAGTATATGCAGAGATTTCCGCATAGCCGGTATGGGTACACGTACTGCCTCTTTGTTTAATGATTATGTCCAGACCATTATTTATGCTAAAAGGGGTATCTTATTTATCTATGCATAAGTGCGTACCTTTGCCTTGGCACTGATGGGCAGGCATGTGTTTAAATGCTGATCTCCTTAGCCCAAGTGTCGATCCAAAGGGAAAAAGCATCTCAGCTATTAGAAATTCAGCGAGATACCTTTCATAAAGATTTCATCAGATAGCTCCTCAGGGCCTGGAAAAAGCATTTTTTGACCTCTTAAAATCAATTTGACGTTCAGTATCAAAACACATGTACGCCCTTTGAAAAGGGTAATCACTGTAATTGAGCGGCATAGTCAGGGTAGATGTGAACCCACGGCAATGCCGCCGCCAGTTGCACACAGCGTCCGGTGGCTGAAGCCAAGGGCACGGCAGCCGGTTCACCTGGCTCCGGCCTCATGGGATTCAGCAGCAAAGAGCTCAGCCTTTCCTCTGAGTCTATGCAATCTTCTCAGTATCAAGTGTCTGTTATCCATTTTTGTGTAATTAAGGGTGTGCATGTTCACCAAGTCGTTTATCTTTCAGTATTGAACTGTTTCATCAATTGCCCACATATCCAAACCTACATCTGAGAGTAGTTTCTCATATCTCAAAATATATGACATTATTTTGGTATAATTTTCACTTTGTTTGCTACCTGATGAATGATGTCTTGTATAATCTGAGATAAAAACAGTGAGAAAACATGTACTGGTATTTGAATTTACGTTTTCTTGTTTGGAAAGAAAATGTTTCAAACCTTCCCCAGACCTTTCAATCCCACTTGAGCTATTTGATATAAATGAATCATAAGTGGTGACACTCTTTTCCAGTCAATTTTGCAAGTAAAATCTAGTCCTAGAACTCTCAATAGCACCTATAATCTCTCACATGAGAAATACTTAATTGCAGTCATCTAGTTTCAGTAGATGCCCTGCTTTGTCTAGGAATTTTCTGTGAAAATATGTTCATTTGGATTCTCTATTCTTCTAACTCCACTTTGAAAATGTGGATCTAAAAGAGCTTTCTGAAAGACTGAGATGCTGGTTAACTAGAAAGCAAAGATTTCTTTTTCTCTACTTAAAACAGAAATCAGATTTAAAAAAAAAAATAAAAATTAGTTGCCAGCCTTCCTTTTTATGAAGGCTTGAACACAAAGACAGTTTGGTTTCTCATTTGAAAAAAGTGTGTCTTGTCAATTGTATGAGAATCTCTAGCATTTCAACCTTTTCCATATTTGCAATATAACCTATTGTTTGTCATGGTGGGGGGGTGGACGGGACCAACTAGAAATTGAAACTTCAAACACTGTTTTGCTCAAAAGCAGTAATATACTTGTAGTTATCAAAGTTACTAATTCCTAATGGCAAATCTATTTCAGATGGAAAAGTTACAGACACTTTCATCCTCAAACAATATGTCAAAAAAGGGGACATGAAAATAAAACATAATTCCTGTAAAGTCTCTTTTTTTTTTTTTTCTTTTCATTTAGCATATCCTTGCTTCAGTGTCTAGCCAACCAAAGGGACTGAGGTTCCCTTTGAACCTAATTTGAATCTTGGGGGCTGTAAGGGTTTTGGAGCTGAAACCATGGAACATGTTATTTTGTTGAACGGAGCAATTAGTTACAATCTATTTACAATGGCCTTTTATTCTTAATTCATTCAGGGGTTTCTGGAAGCTCCTTCTAAAATGCATTTCTTGTCCACAGCTGCTTGTCAGAGACAACGTATTCTTAATGCACAAAGTCCTTTGGGCATTAAAGGCATGCTAAGCATTTAGCAGGACATGAAAGGGAATTGGTGAAACTGGGAGGCAAATTGTGCTCCTGGTTGTGAAAGTGATGTGAGGGAGGTGCATTGGGAAGGACAGTCTGAAAACGGTACTCACCTTGTCTTGGGTGAAACTGATCCCATTTTGCAAGTTAAATTTTGTCCTCTCTACTGTTCATTGCAGACAGTGTTGGTTAAAAGCTCTCTGAGGGAAACTTTCCGATAAATTTAGCAAGTTTAAGTCAAGCACTTAGTTTATTTCCATGTTCAAAAGCAAGTGTAATGGTTTTAATGGGGAACCAAGTGGTTCTAGGAACTACCTGCTCAGTAGAACCAGAGGAAGAGAAAAGCTGCACGGGACTGAAGGTGTGAAGAGTGACGGAGGTAGCGAGGCTGCCCGGACGATTACAGTGTGTGCTGTCCCCATGCCCTCTGGGTAGACAGTTGGGAGGGAAGAGGGGACAGAGAGCATGATGTGACGTGGCCGATTCCCCCAGGTTTCTCAGTGAGCAAGACAGTTGTAGACAGACTTTATGGCGGCCTCTGGAGCAGAAGTGGGAACTCTGAAGCCACACCACCGTGCCAGAGAGCTGCTGCAGCAGTGCCGGGTGTTCCTGCCCTGCGTGTGGAGAAGAGCTGGGTGGTACATAGGTGTGGTGGCACTCCTGTGGCCGCGTGCTCCTCTCCAAGCACAGTGCCCAAAATGAAGGTTTTCTTTGGTTTTACCTAGCAGCAGGATTCGTCTGATTTTTTTTTTTTTTTTTTTTCTGTAAAGAAAGAATACTTTTCTGAGACAAAGCCCTCAGGAATTACATCAACCATATGAAATATAAATACGTTTTCTCTCCCATTGCATAAATGATGGATTAGCTTTTCACTGGAGAAACTGAGAGTAGGATGTAAGAACAATTTGTGTAAGTTGCGAAGTAGGCTGTGGTGTGCAGCAGCAGACTGTTATGAAACAGGACACTGTAGGAAATGTGACTAATGTGTGATGGACACCCCTTGGTAGATCAGTTCACTAAGGTACATGTCCTATCATAAGAGCATCATGGTTTGCGTTATGTGCAGTGAGCATCCGGACAGAGATAAACTACCTGTTGGGGTATTATTTTATCCAGTAATGTGTGAGATTTTTTTTTTTAAATGTAACTAATAATACGAGACCTTCTTTGTCATTTATAGAAGAAAAGCATTTGTCATTTTTCAGGATGAAAAGCAAGAACTTGTGAGTGTAGAAGTGAGGTACCATCTTTTTCTTGAGCAAGACATGACTCTGATGTAGGGAGGAGGATATATGCAGCTGAATGTAAACTTCTTGTCCTCATGCTGATTAGCAGCAGATGAGAAGTGTGCACAGCAGCAATTGTCTCTAATAGCTGTGGGATGCGCAGAAAACGCCAGTTTGCTTTATGAAGCTAACGGAGTAAAACTGCTGGCTCGGCTTGGGCGTCACTGGGCCGGTATTTTGTCGCCATTACGAGACACTACTTTGTAGAGCAAGTGAATACAGTTCTTAAACTAAAAAAGGGAGAATGATTTCCAAATCCTTTAGTACGAGTTTTATATATCTGGTGTATCCAGACCCCTGATTGTGAATTGCATTAAGACCCCTCAGGAATTACACCCTGGCAGCTATTCAAGCTCCTGCTGATGCATAAACACGCACACTTTGGAAAACAGAGTAGCTTAGATCTGTTTGTCCCTTTTTGGTTGGTGATGAGCTAATTTGGTTTGAAAACTCAAGGGTCTTTTCTGCTTGGTGCATGAAGGGACAGAGTAAACTTAGTGGAGCTGAAATTTCCTGAATTATAATAATCAGTAATTTTAGCCCTGGCTCTGGGTTAGGGAGGGATACTGGGTTGGACTAAAGGCACTGTGACTTTATTCCACTTGCCTGAGACAGACTATTTTTATTATAGTAGTGCAGGGAAAACTTATGGAGGACACCATGACCTGTAATTGATGATATTTCTTGTAATTTTGTCCTTTATGTTTAGTTTGACAGGGTTTATTAGTCATGATTTGGGGAAAATATGAACTTTTAACTTTTTTTTTTAATCTAAGTGAACTCTATCAACATTGCATTTATTATTTGCACAATTATTGTCAGGTAACAGATGTTAGGGCAAAATAGCTAGGATTAAAACATATTCTCAATGTGATTTACTCTTTCTTTAATAAAGTTGAGTGAGGGGCAGCTTTGTCTCCTGTGTACTGAAAGGAAAAAGCAGTTTTGACACAGCCTTGGTGTACCTTACCTACATGAGAGCAGAACCAAAAATTAAGATAATAGGTCTCACAAAGAAAATCTGTATTTATATTAAAACAACATGCTCAAAATAGTTAAAAAAAATTCTGATAAATAGGTAAGCTATTCATTAAACATGCTTTGCATTGTGGAAGCTTACAGTCATTGTGCATAAATACTAAGCTATTTTAAAAAGAAAACTGGCATTGCAAGCTCTCAATAGAGCTGATAAAATTTGTCAGCTTTTTCACATGAAAATTGGATTTTCATTGAATGATTTTTGTGTATATGAAAATTATCTCTTTTAATATTTAATTAAGTCTGAGAAACAAGTTTCTCAATTACTTGCCAAAATATTTTGCTTTTTATTTACAAGCTATTTTTTCCTACAAAAAAGGTAACTTTTTAAAAAGGCTTTTGTTTAATTTCTCCATGGAAAATAAGCCTTTCTCTGTCAAAAGGCCTCCCTCACCCACCCCACAAAATAATTCTTTTTCCTTCAAAGTGCACATTGTGCAGAAAAGTGAAACAATGTCAAAAATGCTGGGGTGCTACTACAGCTGCCCCACTGCTCCCTCAAAACATTGCGTGATCCCTTGGAGGAGAAAAACTTTTGGATTAAAACTGAGGACCGATGCTCATGAAAATTGTCTGTAGTGTTCTGCCTAGGTGACCTTGGGCAAATGATTAAAATACCCGTCCTGGAAGATGCATCTGAGGGTGTTTCACAGACGCTGGGGCCTGTGCTCATTGTATGCCAGTTTCCCCGTTTTAAGTGGACCAGCAGCAATCGAGCTATGTATCACAAGCATATTGGAGTGCTCTTTTTCACAAGCCAGTGAAGACAAAATGATTTCCACTTTCGAATGGACAGAGCTGTGAACTGTAAACTATTTCTCTAGGCTTTGTTTGCGACGCTGAAAGAACCAAAGCCTTTAATAACGAAGACTCTAAGCAGTCCCATTTATTCTAGAAATCCTGGGTTTGCTCATCCAAGTGGCTTTTTTTTTCAGGCTGCTTCAATTTGAAACACAGCACATCTGAAAGAAAACCGTATCTTGTTTACAAGTATTGCAGTCTGCCAGTTACAAGTCCAATAATAGACATTTGCAGGTAGCAGAGGCTAAGGCATATCTTGACCAATTGCTATTAACTACATGTAGTAGATCAGAAAAGCTGTCACTTATTTAAAAAATAAAAACAAAAATATTTCTCTAATGGGAGAGTTTTTCTTCTCCACAGTATATATACAATGTAAAAAAAAAAAAAAAATTGGTGAGTTGTGCAGCAGTTTAATTTTAGCTCAGAGGATTATATGACCTACACTTGCGTTTGATTTTTCATGATATTTGCTGTGTCATATGGTTAACCTAGTAGGAGCTGTTTGCAAACTGTCCTTTTGAAATGTGTAATGTGATATACGTAACTTCTTAAACATCTGAAGTTGTTTGTAATTTAGGCTTTGGAAACATCTCCCCACGCACACAAGGTGGAAAGATATTCTGTATCATCTATGCCTTATTGGGAATTCCTCTGTTTGGTTTTCTGTTGGCTGGTGTTGGAGATCAACTAGGGACAATCTTTGGAAAAGGAATTGCCAAAGTAGAAGATACCTTTGTTGTGAGTATACTGACTGCCTTGTTTTTTCTTCATGCTGCTCCATGTTCTGAAGTTAACAAGTGAAATGAAAAGTCTGAAAAACACGGTATAGCTCATCATTGTAACCAGATACCTAGCAAAAGGTAGGAAAAACTTTGCGACGTCTGAACATGTTACTGAACATTGTTAATTGAGAACTGGGTGAAGCCCAACATTTTCTACAATAATTATGGTTGGGAAGAGGAGCAAGATCCAAAACATTTTATTGTTGCTTTTCCCTTTGCTGTGATGTTTACCTCTAAAGGTTGTCATATAGATTGCGTTAGGAAATCACTGACTTGGAGAGATGGAAGAGTGGAGCTGCAGGGATAATGTGTGGAAATTATTGCTGCTGCTTTGAGCTGATTCACAAAAGACCTTTGGTGTCTGAGCCTAAAATCACAAGTCTTAAAATCTCTACTCAGGTGCCATCATACTAGAGGAAATGCTTATAGCCTGTAGGCATCTACAGTTCCAGATTTATTGGGTCTGTAGGTGACTAAAGCTTTGGGCGTTCACAGAAGCAGGACAGCCTAACTGGTGCAGAGCCTGTTGATGCTTCCCTGACATTGGACTCCTCTTTATGGTCTCCTCAGTAGACTGTAGGATGTTCTACTGTTTAAAGTATTTTCAGCCTCTTCTGCTGATCTGCTTGGCACAGCCTAGAGGTTCATGCCCTTCATTTTCTTTGGCTACTGATCTTTAATTATTCGTGCAAAGTGGCACAGTTTCAGTAGAGGAAGAGACCTATCAAACAGACTAGAAGCTTGTGCAGGTATTTATGAAGTTCAGGTATAGCCAGTCCTTAACCAAATGCTTTGAATTCTAGCAGAGGAACTTAATTTACTTAACTTAGGCTCTGCTTCACACACAGAAAAGTTTATTAAGGTTGTTTTTTACAATGCGGTTATTAAAAATTTATTTACTGAGATTTTTGAAGCATAGACTAAATAGCTTAGTGAAACTTTATAAAGCTAATTATTTAGGTGTTTTGCTAACCTTTAATAAAATGTTGTAGGTTTAACTATTACCTAATGTTCAAAACACATATAAAATACTATTTGTCTTTTGATATGTAGAATGTCATACCCAGTGAATAGTTAGCAGCCTGACTTTGTAGCTATTTACATTAGCACTGCAAGTGTTAGAAGGATTGTTTTTCTGCAACAAACCCTGTCTTTTCTGTATAGGAAGGGTCTGCCATGGCTTTATTTTTGATGCAAAGCAAACTGGGGCTCTACTGAGTAGTCTTATGCAATAGGTAAATACAAGCTTGAAAGCTTTTTAAGAAAAGACAGGTATTTCTGAGTTTGAAACATCACTTCAAGTCCCAACAGGTTACTGGTGAATAACATCCATTTCTATTGAGATTTGCCTAAAAAAGGCAAGAACATTCCATAAGAACATTTTATTTTTATCCTTTGTGGTTTTTTATCACTGGATTTTTATTTTGTTTTCTGAAAGGTACAAAGGATTTGAGACCAATTTGTGTACCTCAGCCTGTTGCTCATAGGGATAATGGTTTTCCTTTTTTTGTAATGGATGTATCCCTACAACAAGAATGTCCCAACATAAAAAGCAGCATCTTGCCACTTTTTGTCAATTTCTGAATAAAAACACTGATCGATACGTTGCAGTCGGGAACACTCCCTTGATTTGTTTACTAGTTCTCCAAAAGAAGAACTGGGAGATGCTGATGGGTCAGAGCAGGGAATTTCATGATGCCATAACTGAAACTACTACTGTGATTTAGGTTACAAAAGCTGAACCTTGGTCATGCTGACTATAAAACATAGTTTCCATTGGCACTGAACTTAAATACAAGAAATCATGTATTGTGAACAGTCTGATTTCATTTTTGGTCTCCTTTTGTGAAAGTATTCAGTTTTATGCAATCCCTTGTTTACTTTAAGTTGAACCAACATGCTTTCGATGGATGGAAAACCATACTGAGAGGAAAATCGTCAAACTGGCAGGGCATGTCAAATGGGACTTTGCAGTGGTCTGTTCTAGCTTTGGTACTGTTAAATTTCATTAATAGTTTACACAACAGATAAAGGACTTTGTTCATTAAATCTACAGATTATCTCAAGATGGGGACAACTAAAAGTTAAAAGACAGAATTAGAATTCAAAATGATCTTGAAAATTTTGAGAAGCAGTCTGAATATATATAGGATTCAATTCAAGAGGGACAAATTCAAAGTAGTCTTTGAAGGAATAATAAAATATGCAATTACTTGTCAGGAAATAGTTGCCTAGGTGCAATTTTGTAGAAATGTTCTGAGGACACCAGGGGCTCATAAGATAACATGGGTTAATGTCATACTGCTGTGAAAAGCATACATCATAGTTAGAAGTATAAATAGGAGTGTAAATAAATGGATAAAGAATAAGAAAGGATCCTTCCATTCTCTTTTGTGATCTATTTTTTTTTATATCTAGTTTTGAATACAACACCTAATGAAGTATGGATTGGTTGGTTGGAGCCAAGGGATAGCAACGAGAATGGATGGGTGAAGAAAGACTGAAAGAAATGAGTTTATTTGGTCTAAAGAGTGTATGACTGAAAGAAAACACCTGTAAAAGTTTGCTGGAAAGAGCAAAGTAGCAATTTCTTTGTTTGCCTTGTATAAGACCATAAATAGTAGACTTAAACTGAAGGAGATGAGATGCAAGTTAAGCATTAGGAAAACTTCCTGATGACAAGAACTGTTAAGCATGATCACCTACTACCTGGCCAGTGATGTATCTGCAGTGGCTTAGTTGGGTTGTTTCTGTCTTGGTGCAGGTTTGGAAGAGGTGATCTCTCCCTTCCAGCTCTATTTTCTGTGGTTGTTTAGCCAGTTACTTGATTAGAGTATGGTTAAAATTCACCTTCAGTTATTTGTGGATGCACAAATGTAGAGACATTGCAGGTGCAAGCACTACTTTAAGCTCACTGAAATATCTAGCCCCCACTCAAAACTTTAGCATGATCAGCTGTTAATATTAATGAATGCTACACATGCCACTCACCCAGATCACAAACCTGGCCGCAGTGAAGAGCTCAGCCTTGCTCTGCATTTCCTGCTAGCAGATGGTTCCTAGGGTAGTTATGTTTGCTTTGAAAACCCTTTCAAAATAAACCCTTGTTTTGATTTTTCCTGTTTGTTTGAGAACTATAATGCACTGTCCTCTTGAGCAATGTAGTGCTCGCTGTGGGTGATAGGTGCTTATATACAGTGGTGCAGTTTTATTAACGATGGGTTTCCTCTCTTTCCCCTTCCCTTTCCAGAAATGGAATGTGAGTCAGACAAAGATTCGCATAATTTCAACAATAATATTCATACTGTTTGGCTGCGTGCTGTTTGTTGCTCTTCCTGCAGTTATATTCAAGCACATAGAAGGCTGGAGCACACTAGATGCAATTTACTTTGTGGTTATCACTTTAACTACCATTGGATTTGGTGACTATGTTGCAGGTAAGATTGTCTCATAACACTTTATCGTATAATGTTTTGCACAGTGATATATGTTCTGCATTTTTGTATTATTTTGGGACAGGCACATCTCTGTTGTGGTGACTCTCTCCCAATTTCACCCTTTATCATTCTTGTGTCAGTGCACGTGAGGGGGCCTGACCTCATCTTGGATCATGTGGCAGGCTAGAGACCGGAGGTGGGACAGTGAAATGCGTGATGCCTGTCTCTGCGTATCCCATTTTTTCTTCTCCTGTACTGTTAAGAGATGCTTTACTTAATTTCTAGGTAGATTTTTTTTTTGTTCTTACAGATTGAGTGAAGTGCAAGAATTAAGACAGTATTTTAGTCTGCTGAATATACTTTTTTTCAGCTGGAGTCACTTAAAATGTCTCCCCCTTTGAAGATACGTGACATAGTTTTTGTGTGCATCTCCTGCTTTCGAAGTGTTGCTCCAGACCTCTGTTTCTGCCATTGAGATGTCTCTGTGGCTGTTGGATCCTGTTTCTGTGCTTGCTTTCTTTTGTTTGCTAGGTATGCATTTGTCCATGTGTGCCTTGTAAGGAGAAGGTTTAGCACAAGCCGTAGATAACGTCCTACTTTTATGGTTCTATTAACCTGGATTGGATTGGTTGCAAGTGACTTTGACAAACAAAGCTCAAAAAAGCTTGGTCCAGTTCTCTGCATCAACTTCTTTCTTGAAAAGTTGTTAGAGGTGTTAGACCACTTCTCAGAATAGGATTGAGTAAAAATATGTTGTCTATGAGGAAGTATGTTGGTCGGAGTCAGTGATGTGTTGAGGTGAAGATTAGAAATTCAGAGCTTTGTGCTCTGAGACTTGCTTTCTTCAGCCTGATCTCATGCTTCTCCTGATGCAGCACCATCATCTCTCTTTTTCATGAGATGCCTCTCTTCCACCCCTGAACTCTGTGCAAGGCAGACATAGCTGAGAAAGGTAGCTGAGAAGGACAGCAGTGCTGGGCTGCTGTCAGTGAGCTACCCTGCTGGAGGGAAGCATTTCTAGCAGACATCCACGTGGTGTTGGCTCCTGCCATGTCCCATTACTGTGTCCAGTTCTGGGCTCCCCGGTTCAAGAAGGACAGGGAATTGCTGGAGAGGGTACAGCAAAGGGCTACAAAGATGATTAGGGGACTGGAACATCTTTCTTATGAAGAAAGGCTGGGGGACTTGTGTCCTTTTAGTCTGGAGAAGACTGAGAGGGGGATCTTATCAATGCCTATGAATACTTAAAGGTAGGGTGCCGAGAGGATGGCACCAGTCTTTTTCCAGTGGTGCCCAGTGATAGGACAAGAGGTAATGGGCACAAACTTGAACATAGGAAGTTCCATCTAAACATGTGGAGGAACTTTACTTTGAGGGTGGCAGAGCACTGGAACGGGCTGCCCAGAGAGGAGGTGGAGTCTCCAACTCCGGAGACATTCAAAACCCACCTGGACGCCGTCCTGTGCAACCTGCTCTAGGTGTCCCTGCTTTGGCAGGGGGGTTAGACTAGATGATCTCCAGAGGTCCCTTCCAACCCCTGTAATTCTGTGATCTGTAGCCAAGGCTAGTGCAAGTGCAACAAGGTGAGGGTCTCAGGTTGGGTAGCTCCTCCTAGTGACTTGCAGGCCTGAAGTTTGTCTTGATGGCAGGAATGTGACTGCTTTTGTCACTGGCAAAAGTTTTTCAGGTTGGTGAAGTCTCACAGAGACCTCTGAAGTGTCTGGACTGTTTGGCATATTCATAAGTGATCTGGGTAAAATGGGGGAAACTTAGTGTTGAAGATACTAAGTTATCCAAGCTGTTTAAAAAAAGAAGGCCACGTGAGAAATTGCCAAACATTCTTATAAATTATGGAACTGGCTGTAAAATGGCAAAAGAAATTTATTTGGACTTTTACATAGCTTTTTGTGATGTTTCCGTATTTCTTTCAAATGTGTCTCACTGATTTCTCCCTTTCCCTTTTCCTTTCCCATATTGTTTTTCTTATTTCCATTTTGTCTTCAGGAATTTGTGATTCTGGTCAGATTCTAACTAGCACCAAATAAAAAATTTATGCTGTTTTCATGCCAAGAGTCTGGGTATTTTATACTTTTGTTCCTGAGGGGTACGTGTATGTCAGGGAATAAAAATAATAGTGTATAAAGGCCTGGTTATATTTACTGTAAAGCATTGTGTGAAATGGCCCACTTGGTTCTAACTAGAACACTGAGTACATTCATCATCACTCTCATTATAAATTTCCACAGATTTTGCTATTTGTAGACCACTTGATATCATAATTTGTTCCTACATCATGCCTGCTTTCTTAATTTTACCAGGAAATGCTTTCTCTTTCTACAGAATGTCCTTGAACGACATTGTTCTACAGCTTATGGCTTTTTATGGTTCACTTCATATATATTTTTTTTTTATTTTGAAGTTTCACTGTAAGTGCATGATGTCAAAAATGTCATGAATGTTTTCTATTTTCTTTTAGAGTAACATGCACAAGACTTGTATTTGTACTGTAAGATGTTATTAACTTAAAGTTTCAGCATGTGGGAGTTGGATTTGTACTTGCAGAGATGATGCTTAAGAGAACAAGGTTAGGTGACTATCTGCGTCCTAACTGCCACTGGACTGTATTTTGTCAGAGATGAAGTTGACAACGTTGTCATCTTTGTATGGACTAACATACTCAGTTTATGGTAAATGACTTGAAAGAATTTTCGAAAAGGTTCATTTGTTTTCTTGTTGTTCCCGTACATAATTGTCTAGTTGAATAAAAATTCTGAAAAATAGGTAAGGTATTCATTGACTCTGCTTTGCATTATGGAAGTTTACAGTCGCTGGTGTGCTAAATAAATAAATAAATACATACTAAGCTATTTGAAGAAAACTCACATTGCAAGTTCTTAATAAAGCTGATAAAATTGTTTAAACGGCTAGGCTTCCGTATTAATTTTGAGGAAGCATGCAGAATCTTCTGCTAACAAATTAGTAAGTTGTCTTTATGATTTTTTTGGTTTGCTTGTTTTTCTTTTAGGTAAGTCATAGAATCATAGAATCATTTAGGTTGGAAAAGACCTTTAAGATCATCTAGTCTAACTATTGACCCTACTCTACCAGGTCTGCCACTAAACCATGTTTCTAAGCACCACATCTACACGACTTTTAAACACATCTAGGGATGGTGACTCGACCACGTCCCTGGGCAGCCTGTTCCAATGGTTGATAACTCTTTCAGTGAAAAAATTCTTCCTAATGTCCAGCCTAAACCTCCCCTGGTGCAACTTGACCCGTTTCCTCTTGTCCTATCGCTAGTTACTTGGGAGAAGAGATCGGCTCCCATCTGACTACAACCTCCTTTCAGGTAGTTGTAGAGAGCAATAAGGTCTCCCCTCAACCTTCTCTTCTCCAGACTAAACAATCCCAATTCCTTCAGCCACTCCTCATAAGACATGTTCTCCAGACCCCTCACCAGCTTTGTTGTGATAATATGTGTATTAGGGTTAAAATTTCTTACATTTCTTACAATATCTGTCACTTTTCACTAACATGGAACTTGCTGCTTTCTGGCACCACTGCAGGTAAGAGTTGAAGAGAAGCCCTGAAGAACTTTTAGGAGGTAAAGGAGAGAGTGTTTCTGAATAGCTGTACCAAAAGGCAGCCAAAAGAAGAACGTGGGATTCAGGAACGTAATGGTGTTAAAGGCTGTAGTACAGGTTATCATATTAGAAATTCTTGTAGAGTTATCCAGAATTTTTCTACAAGTTTCTTCTCATTTGTACTGGAGACCAAGTACTCTGTTCCCAGAAACTAGAATTCCCAGCATCTAGGTTGCTATTGGAGCCTACGGAATTTTCAGCTGCAGTTTCCACCAGCAAGAGAAGCCTTAAGGCAGACATGAGTGATCACTCAAGGTGCATGCAAGGAGGGAAAAGATGAAGAGACCTTGTACTGCATGTTCAAGAAAATATATGAACAGTATTCCAAAAACCAAACTTAACATTTATCTATCTTATGAAATGCTTTGATTTTTCTAATTTTTGGAGGGGTTGAATTCTTTTATTTTTGTAGGGGAAATAAGTAATTTTTTTGTAATTGAAGACAGTTTATTGTTGTAGCTTTTCACAAAAAGGAAGAAAGTGTACTACAGCCTGCAATGTCTTATGAAAATCAGGAGTCAAACATCCCTTTTCTTGTTTTCAAGAGAAACCATTGACTTTAATATGACAGAAGAAAATCCAGCCAATATTATGTATATTCTGTGAAAAAGAAAAAGATCTTTTCCTGTCAAATGTTTATTTTTTTAAGTATAATGAAAGATATTATTGGGTACTAAATTTAGCACTGAGGTACGTATATATACATATAACATGACAATACATTGTTCGTATGTGCAGATAAATCCTTTAATTGCAGTGCAGATGGGAAGGTATAGTCAAATATTTCTAAGGGAGTTAAATCTAACACATTTCAAATTGAAATTAGATGAGATGTCCAAAACTTGACTGAATTAAGTAGAGGTCAGAAATATAAATAGAACATCAGTAGTCTGTTTCACAGTGGGGCATAATGATGATACAAGGTTACGCTGCGATCAGTCCAATTCAACGCATCACAGAATTTTTGAAGTCTCACTTTAAAAATGTATTCTAACTCTATTTTGTTGTTGTTGGTTTCCCTTGTTTGAGCTCCGATTTTTTAGTTCAGTGCTTCTTTACTGTTTTGGTCTGTAACTGAATTTGGTGTATTGCCAGTGTAATACAGATACCTGGGTCTGCACCGTATTGCTTGGCCTGAGACCCAGTTTGTAGAGTACTGAGATGTTTTAGTCTCATTTAATGTCACCGAACTGGAATGCTTCACCTGGTGGTCACAGCAGCCCAGTTGATCTGCTCTCGCTATATGATATTACTTAGCTAGCAGAAAGGCCTCTACAGAAAGAAATCGCTGTCATGCTGAGCAAGAGGCGTGTGTCGAGCATCCCGTAAGAGCTGTGCGCTCTCCCGCAGGCTTTGTGGCTTTTTTTGGCATTTGGAAGTGTTCTTTGCCACCTCAGGACTTCACATCCATAATAGGGGCTGTCTGGTATAAACCGTGCAGCCTGCTTTAAGCTTTAAGTCAGCGTGCCATGTCTTGCTCGGTTTCTGTATAGGACAGCGTGTGAGGAGTGTTTTATAGCTGGGCTTTGTATTCTGAAGTAGCTTTCCATTTTCCACTGAGTGGCATCGAGTAACTCGTATGGCCTACTTACATTCTCTCTTGCAGACAGTGCGATGTTATCTTGTCCCAAGCATGCTGCTTTTCCGCGTCTCTGCATAAGCTAGCCTTTCTCCCTCCCTTTTTGCAGTCCTTGGACTGCAATTCCTTGCAAGCTGCAGGGCTGAACCTCCATATTTCTTTGGAGTGGGACAAGTGATGTTTCTGGATTAAGCCACTTGTCCAGGTTTGTCACAATGGGGATAATGGACAGCTACTCATTATTCTGCAATTAAAACCGTGTTTGGATTTAGTCACATTTCTACACCCAGAATAATTTGTACTGCTGATTTAAAACAAACAAACAAACAAAAAAAAAAACCAAAAAACCCCAAAACAACCCAAAAAAACAAAACCAAACCTAAAAAAACCAAAAAACCACATTTCCTGGTTTGAAGGGCCAACTTTTGAATAACCCAGAAATTGTGCTGGTATGGAATTAAGATACTCAACGCCAATATCACTTTCTATTCTCTGCTTCTACTTTTGAAGCAAAAATGCAAACAAAACCAGACAACTTTAGAGAAATAATTGCATGTTTCCTTTTTGAGTCAGTTAGCTGTAGAAAGAATGAGGAGAAGAGTGGCAACGATAAAGAAAATTATTTACTTAATGTAGTTGTTTTATGTAAATAAATGCTTAAAAATAACATCTGTGTGAAAACCTGAGAACCAGAATCTGTGCTAATGCACCTCTGAAATCTTCTCTAGTGCCATCCTTCACTAAAACACACAGCTTTTCACCTCAGTAAGAAATACATGTTTGGGCCATAAAAGAATCTATACCTTCCAAAGTGTTGAAAATCCTAAAGAATTTAGAAGTTGTTTGGCAGATGTAAGAATGGTGGCAGCAGCCTGTGATGAAGATGGACAGAAAAACTTTGATTTCTCATAGATTTTAAGGGACTTTGGATCAAATCTTTACCATAGAACATCTTGGCAATAAACTGTGGCTCCTCTTGGTAAAAGACTACGGCAGTGAGACTTCTAGTTAAAGAGTGAGCACACTCAAGTTGGAAGATATATTTCTTCTTTATTATGGCTGTAACCTATTTCAGGTAGAGGCCTAACAAAGTTGGAAAAACGTTTTGTCCCTTGGCCCACAAAATTGGTTTTGCCAAACAAACAAGAATTCAGCTCTGCCTTCTCAGTATTTTGCTTCCTGAAGGGCTGTATAAAATAATCTGCTTTACAAAAGAAAGATGATAGCATTATTAAGTAAAAATTGTGCTATGAAAAATCCATGCAAATGTATCATGTTGATATGCTTTTAACAATGTTACCAGTAAAATCATTAGATGAATTCTCTTATACTTCAGTACAAATACATTTACCTATACATACTCACAGCCAAATACATTCATACCCATTTACCTGAATTGTAAATGAGTACTTAATGAATTCCATTTACTTTAGATTTGGTACAGTTGACTTTTGATCATGTTTTCCTACCAGTGAAATCCTATTTGATGATATTCCCAGGTAACTGCATTGTAGCACTCTGTGATGTTTAAGCATCACAGGAGACAGTAGTTACCTCAGGAAAAACATCCTTAGGTATGCCTCTCTCTCCCCCTGGTGTTCCATTAAATTGAGACCTCACCCAAGGACTTCTTGAAATTCGGAAACTCAACAGCCAATAAAGATTTTAGCTGTTAAGCATTTCCTAGAGGGTTGTTGACTGCCCCTTTCTAACTTTAGGAGAGCTGAACTCCTTTGGGCATGGCTAGATGGAGCCATCTCCTGGCCAGACAGTAAACTCTTGATTGAACGTGAATGTGTCCTAACTCCTGCCCTGGTAATTAACCGTGCTGTAAACAAATTAGGTATAAACTGTGAAGGAACTGCTCCCTGTAGACTGGCAGAGTTAGGTTCCAGTTTCAGTTTATAAACTGAACACACCAAAAATTAGAAACCAGCTGAGTGGATGCTTTATATGATACTTTCTTGTGCATTGTATGAACAGCTGGAGAGGAAGGTGAAGCACCGAGCGTGATTCATTACTAGCTCCTGATAGAGCAAAGGCATGGTGATAATCAACCATTTTTTGAGTAACGACAAATTTTGGGTGAATCATGCCTACCTGTTTTACTGGAATGATATGAGCTGGATAGTGTTAACAGATCATTTTATTTCTGGTATTTTGTTTGTCTTGGGCTGTGACAAACTCAACCCTTTGGTGGTTGGCTGTCTTCTGTTCCAGACGGAGCCCTGTCTTCTCCCTTCCTTGGGACTGTGCAGGTGTCGATGTATATCCATTTTTGCAATGTGGCTTCATCTCTTAGGTGGTTGAGTAAACCACTACAGCTCAACAGATTTTATCGATGAAAAAGCTTATTGTCGTGAGAATAACAAAATTCTGTCTATGAGGGCTTCCATACAAAGATAACCATCAGTAAAATCTTTTGTTATTTGCATGTAGTCTCTGTGATGATTAGATAACAACAGCTAGGAAAAACCATTACTCTTCGTGAGAGTTAATCTTGTTACTGTAACAAGGTGCTTGATATTTTGGGGCTAACTTTCCTTTGACTGTTTCAGTACAGGATGCAGATGCATAAAGGAACATATTATGTACCTGTACAGACTACTTTAATGTGCCTGAAAAGGTTTTACTGCAGAGTCTCTTCAATTGTGGGCAGATACGCACATCAATCTTCTACTTGCAGCAAGCCAAACTAGGAGCCTGATTTTATTTGATGTAACACAGCTGAATTGCAAGTTTAAGGCTTCTGTTTTATTGTACTGCAAGATGTGAAATGTGAGTTATTTTATGTTGTCAAGAGCTCTGGATGAACATAACTTTTTTGTGTGGAAATAAGGCATCTGTTCTCTATAGCTGTATTGCCACTTGAAAGCTCCATTACAGGCATCTCTGAAATTTCTCCTTTTTTACTTTAACACTGGAAGGAAGGAAGTGACTGGTGCTGCTGACAGTGGCATTCAAAAAAGCTGCCTTCGGCTGACATCTATTTTATACATGTTTTTTTGCGTATGATCAGTTCAGCTCAAATCCCTGCACCCTGGTTTCCTCCTCTGCAAAATGGAGATGATAATGTTTGCCTACCCAACAGGGACACTTATTAATGCAGTTGCTATTCTTCTTTACTAGAGCTAAAGGGTTCGTGTAAGTATAGAGATGTGTTTCAAAGTCATTGCAAAATCAGATTTCTCAGGACATGAACACATTGCGTATTCCAGAGCAGTACTTAAAATTTGGTACAGCATTGTTATTTGGAGCAGGTGGGAAGACCTTTCATGCAAGCTGTCCTCAATGACCTCTGTCTTAAATAATGATATATCAGAAGTTGAATCACTTTGTCTGGGTTCATTTTTTAATTATTATGAATGATTAGCAATAATTGTCTAAAATTTGCATACTCCAAACTGTGTTTTCAAGAGTGGATGAATTTAGATCACAGTTTATTCAAATTCAACAAAATGTTTTGCTATGAATTTTTGCTTGGGTAAGAAAATAGAAGTTGTAACAAATATAACTGGTTTTTTTAGGAAAATAATTAATTTTAACAGTTTTGCACCTCTATTAAGTCTGCTTTAATTTTAACTGTCTTGTTTTTCAGGGGGATCAGATATTGAGTACCTAGATTTTTATAAGCCAGTGGTGTGGTTTTGGATCCTCGTTGGGCTTGCTTACTTTGCAGCTGTCCTCAGCATGATTGGAGACTGGCTAAGAGTCATATCAAAAAAGACCAAGGAAGAGGTAAGACTATTTTGAAAGGGGAAGAAATACTACTTTTCAAAAAAACTTTGATTAGAAGTCAGATGAGTTTATAGCTGCTTGTGCTCTTAGGGCATAGATCAAAGCTGCTTGTGTATGAAGTATATGCTGCAGCTCAAACTGCAGCAAACTTTGTAGCAGCCTAGTCAAACGTACGGTGATTTTTACATGGCTGCATATAAAATTAGATTAAATGTATTATTAAATTAAGTGTATATGCACAATTGCACCTGACTTACAGGAGAAAATTCTCTAAAAGGATTATTCTAGGCAGTAGAATGTAGTTCTTAATTTTTGAGGCAAAAATCATTCTGCTGTGATTGTTTCTTTATGGGATGCAGGTATGTTACAAAAACAAAACAAAACAAGAACAAAAAACAAAAAAACCCCAAACAAACAAAAAACCCCAACAAACCAAATACAACAGAGCAACAAACCAAATCACTAAATAGTTATATTTAAGAAACCTTTGATCATTTTGTAGTGGTAAGAGAATAAATGTTTCCTATCATGCAAGGTATTGGAATGAATTATTTAAATATGCCTGGGTGTAGTTTACCATAATATTTTCAGCAGCATGCATAGTTATTTGTAGTCAGGTGCATTGCTTTCAGTTCAAATATGTTTTTCTTGTAAATGTGTATTTATCATTCCAATGATGCTACAATATTTTACTTTAAATTTTGTCATTTAAGAAAATGTCCTCATTTTGAAAATGTTAGAGGATAAATAAAATTTCCTTTGATTGCAGCTGGCACAGTTCAGGATTTACGAGAAGTTTGAGAAATAAATAATGTTGTTTTAAGCAACATATTATTTCCCTCTAATTTAACTTCAGTTCCTCTGCACGCATCAGTTCATTTGTATTACTCAAATCTAAAAACTCTAATTTCTTTTTGATGGAATGAATATGTTGGTTACTGTGCAGTGGCCTACTACTTGTATTGTTTTAAATTGTTTTCCTAGCTGTAGGGCAGCATCAACACCTAGATGTAATCCTGGCGTTCCCAATGACCTTGCTATAAGGGGTAGCTTACCCCTATATACCTTCAGACATTAGAGACCCTCAGGGTCCCTTCCGCTTTCTGCCCAGAGGGCAGCAGTGATGGTGACAGCAGGCAGGAGGATGTGAGCTGGGCGCTTGGACAGGATTAAGCCCACTTCATGAGGCATGTGGGGTTGGGCAGCCCTTTTTCATTGCCCTGGCTATGCTCATGGCAATTTATAGTTACAGACGGCACTGGGGCAGGTTGTAAGTACGCTTATACCAAGCATTTCATAAACACTTAGCTCGGAAGCAGAGGACGGTATTTATTTGATCAGGTTCATTTAAAGAGTGTCATCTTTTGCCCCTGTGCCATAAATTTGAAAGGCTATTTATAACTTCCCTTACACAACGAGCTTTAGTAGTGTCCTTCACAGACATGGAGCAGCAGGTAACACACAAGTGTTCCCGTTTGCAAGTTCAACAGTTTGCAGGATCACAATTTTGTTTTCTGGAAGAGCACGGAGGGCCTCTTTAACACCCAGCCTGCACGTTTTACACTGGTTGCTGGGAAACCAATAGATCACTTCAAATGCCATTAACCTGCATGGTATTTCCACATTATTTTGAACTTCAGAATTAGGTCGGTCTAACCCATTTTTCCGTCTGCACGAGGAAGAAGTAAGAGCTGGGCAAGCACGTGTGGTGTTTCCCCTGTGCATTTTCCTAACTGTTCTCAACTTGGGGCATTTCCAAAACTGCATTTAGTTTCCCTGGGCTACTTGTTTGTGGATTCCTGAAAAAATGTGATATGACTGAGGCACTATGACTTGGGACTATGCAAAAATATCTTGTTCAGGCCTGGTTTGCTACATTTCCTCAGACACTGGTGACGCAGTTTAGTTCTTCACGCTACTTCCTAGAATTAATTCAGTCTTTAATTTCACTTTTCTCATACTCTTATCCAGACAGTAAGATCTCTGGATAAGATGCTATCGTGACTATATAATTTTACATAGCACACTGAGGGGTTAATCTTGTTTAGAGTGTCTCATTATCCATATTATTATAATGATGATAATATATTAAAAATATTTTAATTTTATAATATCGTGTTTTTATTTTATACTGAAGCTATTTCAATGTAGCCTAACTTTGGAAAAGATTTAAAGGAATGTGAATTGAACAAACTCATGGATTCCTTTACCACATTAAATACACTCCTATTTTTATCATTTAAACTCCATTTCCTAAGTTATGGAGCACAGTGCTATGCCAAACTTTCTTTTCTCAGGCACCAGGAATGTATGCTCTATTTCATCTTTCCATTCTTTCTCACCTTTGTAGCCTAAACAAGCATATTCATTTTGTCTACAGAAAGGAAAACTTCATTCTTCAGATATATCCAAATTCTTTTGGCTGATGCAGGTACTCAGGATTTTGCTGTATACAAGCGTCTCATGTGTTAGGTTAGATTAAAGATAGACATAACATAATTGGTACCATTTGTTCAATTAATCATCTCTGATGTTCAGAAATCTCCCCCCCACTTCTTAACGCATTGCTCAGGCATGTATGAGAATTCATAACAAAGAAAATGTTTTAGCAGTTTAAAAATGCTACAGTTTTAAAAACGACAGAGACCAGTTTGAGAACTGAATTATGGCATAGCACAAGTTGTGTGCTAGTTAGAAAATACAAAAAATTATTTCTGTATTCTATCCTAACGATACTTTGTAGGAAGAAAGTTATATAAATATGTTGCATTTTGTTATAAGATCGGCTGTGTTTGAACAGAAGTGTTGTACCAATATTCACTTTACAGTTTGCATTTTATGATTAAAAACTGCTGCTCTTAGCTCATCCTTACTATCTGCCTAGGAAAATTTGAGCAAAGAAGTTTAGTGGAAATATAGTCATCAAGTCTCCTGTATGCCAGCAGAAGCCAGAGGAGACTCTGAATTTCTTGTATTGCCTGTTTTTTCCGTTAAACCTCAATGTACGGTGGTCTGTTCCAGCTTCTACGGGTGTAGATTATAGCGGAGGAACCTATCTGGAGTTCAAATAGTAGAGATGGGTGCAATGGAAAATCCTAGTTCTAAGTATGTTTTTTAACTGTCTTTTAAGGAAACATTCTGTCAGTCCTTGGGGAGATAGCTCATTATACCTAAAGGTAGCCTTTGAAGTTAGAAACAATATTTATATACTGAAACCTAGTGAGAGACAGAGGCTATGATAAAATCTATAGGACCATAAGTAATGCACTCTGAAAACTGAACCAGTTTAATACATCCTAGGAAATATAAGACACGGAAAATCTTCCTTCGCGAAACTGACTCATTACGGGTATCAACACCTGCAAGTAAACAAGATTTTGTGTAGGATTTGTATCATACCTTTCATTAAAACAATAGTAGCAGCCTACCATGTTTTAGGTACAGGAGGGAGGAGATCATTCAATAGCTATTGGTTGTGTTGGTCTCAGTGGTCTAAGACTGAGGGCTGAGAGTAGCCAAGTCTAGGGAATTGTACCAGAGTCAGATGAAGACAGAGAGGTCGCAAGTGTTGAAAAGCCCCTCTCTTTACTTCCCCTCGACAACCAAAGTTATATATCAGCCGAGGTATTTGATATCTGTTTTGATAGGCAGCCGTAATAATCCCCTTTTTGCCTTTTCCTGTGCTCTAAACTAAAAAATAATTTATGATAGCATGTTTAGGGTGTATATTGTGAAAGGAAACCTCCAGGAAGTGGGCACGCTGATAATGAATATCACCTAATATCTGTAGTCCTGTTCACATTTTTCTTAATGCAGTTGCAGTGTTTTTAAAAGCAGTTTACATAAGACTTTACGGTAATAATGCATTTTACTGATTCAACAAAGCATCTATTTTTCTTCAGGATACTACCGGGAAAGTTTGCCATATGCAGATGGAACTGAGACAAAAAAATCTGATCAGTTATGCACTGATCCACAAAAATGCTGTATTTCGATATTAAAATCCAGATAACCAGAATGTCTGTCAGTTGCTCAGGTGGCTTTTGTCTCCTGAAACACTCTTGAGAGTTTTGAATGCATCAAATGGGGAGGGAAGTGAAAGACAAGTAGAGACAGAAGTGGGAGTTTTAGAAGGATAGATCTGCTGCTGGAAGCAGTTCATACAGTAAGATAGATGAAGTGTCAGAAAGTCACTGGAACATGCTGTGTGCTGTAATCTTAAGTAGGCGATCTGTCTCTGAAGTTCAGCTTCAGCTGTACTAGCTTGCCTTAAACTCCCTCCTCTTCGTTATTCTCTGTACTCTGATTACTCAGAGCACTTTTAAAGTCTTCTGATTTTAGTCTCTTTGAAAGGTAAAATTTCAACAGGATTTTTTCCTTGTCATATTTTTCTTTTACTTCAGTGTGCTGCAGCTTCTGAATTTCAGTGTTTCCAGCAAAAATGCCTACCCAATCAAGAATCTTAGTTTTTTGGGCTATAAATTCCAAATTCCTGGTTTTTAAATTAAGTGCTTATGTCCATTGGCTTCATGATATTCTCTTTGAGCTCCAGTCCAGACTCCATTGAAGTCAATGAAGATGGGATTCATCTCCGGTGTAGATACCAACATCTGACCTGGTCATCTTCATTACCTTTGTAGTCAGCGGAAGGAAATGAGTGTTTCTAGTATAATCCATTTGAGTTTTTAAGGCATCTACCGTATGAGGTGAATTGCATCCTGCAGGAGCCTGTTCTCTTTACTGTATATCAAGAGTCCAGGTGACTGACTCATGTTAGACACTGGCTTAGTTTGGACAAGTGATTTTTCATGCTGGGTGTCTTTCTTTTGAATTGAACAATATGGATCTAGCTTTAAAAACCAAGCCTAAAATGTCATGAGAAATAGCATGCTCACTTCTTGTGGAAATTCAAGAGGCAATTGTTATCTTTGATATTTATAAACAAATTAAAACAAATTTGACTCATCTGAATCATCATTCAGTTTAATCTTCTTGGCACCAGTGGCAGAGCTGTCACTCATGTCTGTCAAAACAGAATTAGGCTTGTCATGATGATGCCACAGAGATTATCACACTCCCTGTAATATTTGCTGTCTTTTCATTTTACTAGTTTGAGGCTAAAGGTGCTCACCTGCCATAAGGGTCCCAGCCTAAGGAAAACTTGAACCCATCTCTCATACCCCCGAGGAGGGACCCTAAATGTAGGCTGTATGCGTGAAAAGATGAAAATATGGGTGGGCTCAAGTGAGAAACAGTTTTGCAAGGTTTTAGTGAGTTGAACCGGCATACAAGGCAAACATAGGCCTCAGAGGCTGTTCGGTGAGGGTGTGCGACCATGGAGGAGGAAGAAGTTCTCTCAGTGGCGGTGAGCTCTTAACCTCTCTCTCGCTGTTTTAAGAAACAAAATGCATTCACTTAGAAATGAAGGTGATAAGAATAACTCTTCTGTCTGGTGATCAGAGGCTTTTTACAAAGGTGTGAGCCAATTGCTGATCTATTGTTCATTGTTTTAAGTGAGATGGATCAGCTTCTGTTGAAGAAAACAACTGTTTGGGCTTTTCCTTTTCTTACAAAAAATTAAAAAAACAATTGCAGTAGTTTTAAGAATTGTGTATCCACAAGTTCAATGGGTAGGTCAGACTGACTTGATGGAAGTCTGTTCCTAGAAAGCAGTGAATCAGAAATATTTGTGGGAGACAGTGACGGTGTGAAAGCAATTGCATGTGAAGTCCTTTTGCAAGGCAATGATTAATAGGGGTGACACAATTCTAGGATGCGCAAGCAGGGGATCATTGAATTTCTGCAGGAAAGTGGTGTTACTGCTGCAGGTGTTATTAAAAGGTGTATTAACAGAAGACACTCCCTAGATCTGTGGTCTAAACTTTGGAAAGAATGCAGAGACCTACAAAAATGGCAGAAGAGCCATCTGAAGAGAAGTCTGCTTAGCATTAAGGGTTTTTCCAGTCCATCCAAGATGTACAGAAAAGTGTATTTGAGAAAGAATAACCACATTCAAAAAGGTGATTGTGTCTAATAATTTCTGTGAGATGGGGGGAAAAATATAAATCTTTCTACAGTAAATACAGCCAGAGGTCTCCAGTCAAATTTGACTAGCGACAGGACAAAAAAAAAACCACCCCAAAAATGAAAGATAGTAGTACAGTCATTCCATAACGTCTGAGTCTCGTAGAGGTGTAAGGAGTGGTATTGGTGTAAGGAGAAAGTAGAAATGGCTGACCTGGATTTGAATGCAATTTGATGTCTTCCCTTCTCAAGAGATTGAGTAATCCTTGTGGTGTTCTTGGTCCTGCCCTAGGAACGGTCTTTAATACTGAGTTTCTGTATCAATCACTCTTTTACAACTACACTATAGTACTATGTGCAGTAACGAATATGAAAGAACATGTTATTCTGTGAGTCCCAGGAAAACTAATCTGGTGATGGTTTTTGACACTTTTTTTTGAGATGTCTTTCCTCGCAGCTTTGTGTACTTTGGACACGTGATGCCTGCTTAATTTCAGATTCAACGCACTCACACAGGTAACATCCACACCGTTACCATTTTGGTGTGGTTTGTGTTTGTATTGTTTATATTTGTATCATGCCTCTTAGCTGGGCATATTGAAGTCCTTTAGAGACAGCTGTTTTGTTATTGCATGTTAAGTACCAGGTCCCAAAGCGATGCTCATGTGGTGCTGATTACAAGAGTCGTGCTGCCTAAATACACTTCCATGAGCAGCACAGCACACTGTGCCTGCTGAGGGCAGGGAGGCACTGTCGGCGTCTGGCCTGCCAGCCCCCAGACCTGGCTCTGCTCTCCCACAGGGCTCCCCCTTGCCTCACCGTGCCGACTGGACCCTTCAGGGGAGATGGAAATGCCTCCAGCGTGGGCTGCGGGCAACCAGGTCGTGCTGGCGAGAGCTATTGAATTTGCAAGAATAAAACCGGAGCAAGTGACTTATGCTTCATAGTAACAGAAATTGATTAAAGAGAGCTTAATTATAGCAGTGGCATTTCTTGGAGTTAATTACCCATGAAGATTCCCTGAATGTACATTATCATGGTTTACGTTAGGAAATTTTGATTTTTGGAGACAGGATGTAATTGATCCTTTAGGTTACTGTGACAAATATATCTGTGATTTAACTCTATTGACAGAGTGATATTTATCTGGAATCTGTTCAGCCCACATCTTCACGATTAACATTCCTGAAAACTTTACTTTTTAAAGCTAATCTCAGTGCTTGGATATTGTTAAGAAAAGATGCCAAAACATGTTAGTAATACTGAATGCGTATGCATTTGATAGCTGTCTTGTGGACAAGTCCTCAGACAAAGCCAGTTCAGCAGAATACCCTTGCATCTTCAAGAAGTTGTGTTGACAGTGAGGAAACTGCTTTGCAGTCATGGACAAAAAGGACTGAAGAAACTATGGAATGCTTTCCTTGACAAGGGATGAGAGCAGTTGTAATACTAGTGTTGAACAACCAAAGTGGAGCTTTAATATTCCATGCAAATGTGACTCCAGATACTGACATTAGAAAGTTAAGAAATAAACAGTTTTTACTGGGACTTGACCATGTAGTTACAATAGCCATTCCTTACCGAGTACCAAGTCAAAATTAAAAGTCCTTTTTTTTTATGTTTGCCTTAGTGTATCTTCGTAAGCTAAAAAA
Source organism: Burhinus oedicnemus (assembly GCA_008921705.1). Classification (NCBI taxonomy): domain Eukaryota; kingdom Metazoa; phylum Chordata; class Aves; order Charadriiformes; family Burhinidae; genus Burhinus; species Burhinus oedicnemus. The sequence continues at coordinate 1,635,441 of VFFE01007703.1, forward strand.
GTCCAAGGAGTTTATGAAAGAGTCATTGTCTCGTTCCTGTGGGAGAAAGTTGAGACAGTCTTTCAACTGCCTGTGGCTTGGGTTTCATTATGCTTCTAGTATAGTTCTTAAAATGTTTGCTATTTCTGGCCCCAGCAAAGTCATTGGCTGTATAGTGCAGACAGAGCACACGTGCTCTTCTCGTGAATCACCTTAGGCTCAGCTGGTAGAGCTTTATGTAATCCTAAATAGATTCTTGTGGTTAATACAGGTGGATGTCACTCACTCTCATCAGGTAGAAAGAAGGGTTGGATGACTCTGAGGCAGATGAAACAACTAAACAGAAGAGCTGATTTTGACAGGAAAATGTCAGCATCTTTTTTTTTTTTTAATCTTTGGAAGTTATTAATAGAGCAGAACATTAGGGACTGAGATAATCAGGCCAACAACTTGTGTATGGTATTGAGACACGCTTGCAGCTCTATGCAAAGAGGTGTCTGATGGGCAATATTCAGTAATAGTTCTGAGGAGGTAACTAACATAGGAGTGTTCATATTTCTGGAAAAAAATAAGTAAAACAAAATAAATGTGGTGACTGTTAGTATATCTGGTTCTGGTTTTGTAGACGTGATTTTTTTTATTATTATTATTCTGTAGACTACCTGTTTTTATTTTGTTGAATCAGACCATGATAGAGCAAAAGGGTGGTTTCTGCATGTGCCATCTGTCACATCTCCACAAAGCATATTCCACCATAGATGCTCCTCCACAAAAAAATAATCAACATTCATGGGCTCTCTGCATTCCCATTGGAGAATGTGGTTTATTTCATCCAAGGCATCAGATGTGCTCATGGAAGTTATGTGGGTGAAACCAAACAATCATTGCTCACCACACTGAATTCACGAACAGTACTTATTACAGGACTGAATAATCCAATTTGCAGTGGGAGAGCATTGTTCCCAAAACATTTCTGACCACCATGGCTACAAAACCGCAACTGTCTATGTAATTTAAATGTTACTCCAGAAGATGGCAATTTCACAAAATAGAATCTTTTCCCCTCTAATATTTCCCTGAAAAACAGGGACATGCATACCAGTCAGGGGAACCGAAAAAGAGATCACTTACTGCTTCATTTGTGCCATTCACTTTGAAATTAAAGTCTGGTAGCTTAAAGACCTGATGTAGAAGAATTCTCTGCTACAGAGCTGAGGTCCTGACAGAATGAAGGAGTAGAAGATAGTGATTAAACACCTGGGAAAGCTCAGCATAGGTGTATCATTAGTGCCTGTGGTATTTCTGTGTTGCATTTTGTTACTGTTTTCCTTTATCTTTAAAGACAAGTAGAGCACAGTCTTCTCTAAATACCTGTCCACAGATTACAGCACAATGGGGTTTGGGTACTTAATAATAACGCTATAATTACAGAAATACTAAAAGCCAGATAATTGGGATGGGAATTTATTTAGTTGGACTATAAATGAGATTCCCTTAAGGTACAGGAAATGCACAGACTTCAATAAAAATGTCTGTGAAACTTGTCTTTTTCTCTTCTACGCTCCAGTCTTCTCTAGCCTATAGACAACTGATGGAGAGAACGTAAATTTGTGGCCAGCAGTAGCTCAGGTGGGAAGAGGTGGTGTATGCTTGCCCAGAATTGCAGGAAAGTGAGATGGCAGATAGACAAACCCGCCTACCCACACAGGGAATCAACCCACCCAGCAGCTGCATTGTTAAACCCATCAACGCTCTTCGTACCTACTTTTTTTTTAAATTTTGTTTTTTAAGTGAGACTTTGAGAACGGTTTCTGCGAACGCTGGATGAGTTTCTTGAAAGCTAAGACAAAACGTTATGTACTCTACGCTGCCTGGATAATGTGACATGTACATGCTCTTTCTAGTTGTGTCTCTGAGTAGCATATCATGGAGAGGTTAATTGGATGTGTTATTTTTAAGTAACAGAAAAAGTACATTGGAGAGGAAAAATGAGGCTGTAAAACTTGGAGAATGCATTAGGGATAAATGTTAGAAATTACATACTGAGGAACATCTAGAGCGTTAAGAATATCTGTAAGGAAGGCCACTTTTTTCCCCCCCCTAAAATGCAGTTAGATGGGTATCTCCAGCTCATCTACTTGCTCTTTAATTCATTTTTTTGGCTTGCACTAACATGGCCGTTGTAAAATGTATGAGCCCTGTATGCCAAAGGAAACAACATAAAGTACAGTTATGAAAGAAAAAGCTACACACATTATTTAAAAATGTATATTTTAATTTTCTTGCTTAGCATATATAATGTTAATTTTTTTCTTATTGGGTACTTAGTGGTTTAGCTCCTCCCAAATATACCATAACTTTCATGTCATATGAGCCCCATGCAAATGGGATCTCTTTCTTTCCACTCTGTAAGTAGAAGTGGATTAACTGGTTATACTGTAATGTTGGGATTTTTCAAGAATCTCCCTGAGAGAGAGGAGCAAAACTAAGGCAAAGTTAAGTTAGACAAGTCTGTATTCTTTTTGGTCTATTTAAGGACGTCTTTAATTAGGCTTGTGGGTTTTTTCTGTTAGACCACAGATGTGGCTTAATTCAAAGTACAGATTACTCATGTAAAGGTTATGGCAACGTGGCTTGTGCTGTCCAGACCACTCTTAATAGGATGAGTGGTCTTCCTGCATGGTGGGCAGTTTCATTTGTATAATTATTTGGATATCTGTTGTGAGCGAAGTGTCCAGAAAGTTCCCCAAAATCCTTACAAGTATAAGGAGTTAGAGTAAATGTACTGAAGAATGAAGCAGGTGCTTCAGTATCTTCAAATGCCTTTTTTTTTTAACAGTAACATCCCCTTGGACACACTTATGTTCTGGGTTATGCTGTTGGCCTCTATCCAAGCACGGAGCTCAGCTAGACAGTGAGAAATCTAAAACATGGTGGCGATGAAAATTAATAGAGATTTTGGGTCTCTCCAGCGATATTGACTGAGAGCCAGTTTTAGGTCATTATTAATTTAGATGGGCTTTGGCAGGAATAGGTGAAGGAATGGTTGCTTAAAGTCCATGTTTTTTCCTAGTTCTGTCGAATTCAGTATGCCTGTCTTTAAATGATATTGGTGATAATGTATGTGCACAGCCTGGAACTGTTTGGTCTTTCAGGAAGTTCATGCAGTATTTTTTGGATGTATAGTTAAAAACAAACAGACAGACCCCCAAAAAATCAAAAGTGACTTTAACAGGAATGAGTATACGTGCTTCAAAATTGTTCAGAGGCTATTTCTCATTATATCCTCGTAGACTAAATGTGACATTTCCACCAGTGGTGGATATCCAGGCCCATCTGCAGCGATAGCTGGAGGCCATGCTGTGCCGGGCAATGAATTGGCTGTTTGATAGAAAAGTGTCTAGTTTTTTGTGGTGAAGTGTGCTGTGTGGAATATTTAGTTTTATATACCATTACGATATTTCTTGAGAATTTGTCACTGAGGCTTGTCTTCCCTGGACTCATAAGGTAGTTGGGTATTGCTTCATAAATGCCTAATAAAGATACTAGATGCTTGTGTTCAAAGTACAATGTTAGTATGTTAGAGTTGATACTCCTTGCGAAATATGTCTAATACCTTGCAGTCTAATTTGGATTTTGATGTGGAGGATATCAATCCTGGAGCTGGGCTAGGGCCTGTGTCCCCATTACTGGTGGCATTTCTGTTCCCCAAAGGCTGGGAGTGAGCAGCATCACCCGGTTAGCGCTGCTTAGTGTATGGCTGAGTCAGGTGCTATCCCTGTGACATGTTTTTCCTATTACTTTTGAAATATTTTGTGTCATTTAGCCTTATGTAAAGTACTTAGCTGTCAATAATTTCTGTGACTAAGAGGCCTTGTCCTCATGTCACATCACCCCTAACGATGACAGCTGCAGAGTCTACAGAGCTGTGTGCTGTAATGAGGCAAGAGAATTGGAGAAAAGTAAACAATTGTTACAGTAGGTAGGTATGTTAAGATTATTTTTATTTTTTTTTTGAGCAGTGTAAGCAACTGGCATTTCAATCACTTTGCATAAGACATTTTGTGGCTGTCAGCCCCCAGATGAAGAGGAGCTGTAATGCAGTATGATAAAATGTCATACCCTAGGGACAGAAAGAACCTGAACATATACAGAAATGTCCCTATGGATAAAGGAGGGATCAAATATAAGAGCAAGTTGCTTATGTACACTGGCAGTTAAAAACTGCACGTTTCTTTTCCTATAACCTTTTGTGCTTGAGTCTGTAAGTGCTGTGGAATGAAGAGTTTTATTCTGAAGAGATAACATTTTTGAGTGCATTTCAGTTCACAGAACAGCTAGGGGCTGAAAGCAGTAATTTGGGGCACACATAGTTCACACAGCGCTGAACTTCTAGTTTCTCATGCTGTGCTAATTACCTCTGTTTTACTACTAATGCATTTCAATTCTGCTTAGCAATAGCACTGCTTTCATTTTTTTTCTATGATTTTAATATAAGACTCAAATTGTGCCAAGCAGTGTCATGGCTCCGGTCTATGGGAAGATAGGATTGAGTCCACCATGTTCATGTTCCTCATCACCTTAATTGGAACACGAGCCCATCTCCAAAGACATATTTAATGATGTTTGTCAGCTGGCTGCATAAACATGCTTCCCAAAAGAAATCTAATTGGAATTTAGTAATCAGATATCCTAACAACTACAGTTTTAAAATTCTCCTGAATAACTTACATGCACAAGAGTTAAAATATTGCAGTTTGCCCTGTGCAAGACAGGTCCATCACCAGCATGCGGTGAGGTGGGCTGTTGAGGGAATTCCGGGGGTTATCCTAGCCTGTCCTAGGGGTTACATAGGCTTGCTTTCATCAGAAGCATGGCCAGCTGATTTTTCTTTGCTGGGAAAACATGAGAGAAGTGGGAACTGAAACTACTAGTAAAAGGAAGGTTAAAAAGCATATGGGAAGACAGTTCAAGATGCTTGTAACTTGTGGTAGGGTGCCAAGACGCAATTTTAAAGCTACCAGTCTGATAACTGTGACCATATGCGATGCCAGGGATGTGTGCCTGAGCAAAAGAACTGGTCTGGCAAATGCCTATGCAGCTGGTGAGGGGTACGAATGTGTAGGGTAAAATAGGAACCTGTGTACTGGCTCTTTGCTTCCCTGGACAGCAGCATGCTCCGGAACCTGAGCAGCCTGCCTTTAGTAAAGCTTCGGAGAAGGACAAAGCTGCCCTGGATGCGCACTGATACTACTTATCATATTTTTATTACTTGTTTACTACAAATAAAAATATTGTAGCAGCTGAAATGTTTCAGCATTACAGATTTCATTATTTTCAGATCTGAAGTGCAGTGTGTCTGATCCTAATTGCACAATTTAAATACTAATAATCATTCAGCTGGGTGAGTCCTCTGTGTATTACAGATAATAATCCTTGTTTTAGAAAATACACATAATGGGTCCACATTAGTCATCAGTGTAATTCACTGAAGCTGAGACAAATGTAATAAAATGACCCCTGGGTAAAGAGATCTTTTTGTTTTGTTTCTGGAGGGGGAAAGTTTTCCTGAAACCCTGTCACTCCTGGGTGAGCTGGTTATTTTTTACCTTCATTTATAGTCCTGTTTTCCACTGCACTGCAAAGCATGAATAAGCCTGTGGCCACTTTTCTCTGATGGCTTACCCCCCATATTTCTCTGTGTTCATTTTTTTTTATGGTTTGGGGTTTTTTTTATTATTATTTCTGTGCTCACCAAGTCTGAGCTTGCTTGCCAGTGATTGAAATTCTGGACTGAGCAGTACCAATTAGACTAATTTATTTAAGTGCGTTAATTCTTCTGAAATGCTTTGCTTTGGAGTTATATTTATCAGCAGTCTATCTTCCCTGGGCTATACCTTCCACCTATTAAACTGCCTACAAAGCAGAGATTTAAAGAGAAACAATCTGTTTCCTTTGCAGTTATAACGAGATAATCTCAAAAGGCACCTCTTTTAATTACCTATATAACTTATTTAATATTTTAACAGCGGTTTGGTTGAAATGCAACAGCAAAAATATAAATAGCATATAAATTACAAGGCCATAGTTCACCTCAGACTATTATCTGGGTGAGCTGCTCATGCCATATCTGAGGAAAAATAAGGACAATTTGGGATTCAGTGCTAGCAGCTGCCTTCCGCCCCCTCCTCAGCCCTACCCTCAGAGCTTGGGCTCATGGGATGCTCCAGCTTTCCTAGTACTGAAACACTGAAATGGTGGAAAGAAATCTTAAGGGCTAAAAATGATGGTAGTTCTAGTGAAAGTGGAGCAGCCTGCCATAAAGGCTGTCAATATAAGGATATATAGAGTTAGAGAATGGCAACTGAGCGGGCAGCAGGGGATGTACACACATTCAAAATGGTGGCGATGGTACAAACTAGCACCTTCCAGCCAACCTGCCTGGAGATCTGGGCTCAGCGATGGAAATACCCCCCTCCAGCTGTATGGTAATTGTACAACAGCCCTGTGGGGTGACTGGCGGGCTGCGTTTCCTTTGGCTGTGATTGGTAACAGCTCCCAGCGTCCCTCTCTGCAATGTCTTCATGCTGCTTTTTAGGATGTCATTTTGGTGGAGTCAGGGTGGTAACCAGACGTGTTGCTGACATGACTGAAACTGCTGCTGTATCAGTGCTACGTTTGAGCTAGCACAAAAAAAAGAGAGAATACAAGCAGCTGACGTTTTACTTTAAAAAAGCTTTTCTGTCTAAATTTAGAAAATTCTTTGCCAAGTCTCCCGGGGATCCTTCCAGAGACAGTAAAAGTGCTCATAAATAACCCTGCACCCTAGTAACAATACACAGCACAGCCTGGGTTCCTGGGATTTCAGCATCCCCTGACCAGCTGGGTACTGTGCAGCTGTCGGGGCTCTGCAGCTTCCCTCTGTTGTTGACTGCCTATAATTCAAGAAAATCTAGCAGAAAAGATTCTTATTGTGTTTTTAGAGTCATTGTTAACTCTTACTAGTGCAACATTTCTTCTTGTTGACTTGCCGCCAAGAAAAGAGTGAGTCTGCAGCACGAGAAATCTGTGGTGGCAGCAGCGGCAGCTCTTTGCAAGCCCAAAGCCTCATTGCTCTCTCACTGGGCTCTTGAGCCTAAACAGTGTTCTAAAGTCCTCGGCCCCATAATGCTTCTTTTCTGTCTCATTTTTGCTGCAGGTGGGGGAATTCAGAGCCCATGCTGCGGAGTGGACAGCCAACGTCACTGCAGAGTTCAAAGAAACCCGAAGGCGCCTGAGCGTGGAGATCTATGACAAGTTCCAGCGGGCTACCTCTATCAAAAGGAAGCTCTCCGCAGAACTCGCTGTCAACCACAATCAAGACCTGACTCCCTGCAAGAGAACCCTGTCAGTCAACCATCTCACCAGTGAGAAGGACATCTTGCCTGCTCTGACAAAGACGGACAGCATTTACATGAATGGTTTGACACCACACTGTGCAGCAGAAGAGATAGCTGTTATTGAAAACATTAAGTAGCTGTGACTTTGGATCCCAGTCCTTGAGAAGCTCTTGGCTTAGACTAGCCATTTACCTTTTTTTCTCCACCCTGTTGATGATCAATGCTACTAGCATTTTTTACGTGTGCATGAGTTCCACAGCAACTACAGTCCAGAGTTACCATCCCATCTCTTCAAAGACACAAAGATGAATGGCACTTCTGTTATCGAAAGATGCTGGAACAAGCAACGTCTTCTGCCTTTATCTGCCCAGACTGTTTTTCACTTCTCCTAACGTGCCATATGGCCTCAAGAATGAATCACACTCGTTTATGGTAACAATGTAGCTTTGAGGGATCAGTCCTTAAAATTTCAGGGTCTACCTTACTGAGCCTAGGAATGGACCATTTCTGGACTACAACACACTTGTAAATGGCAAGAAATTCTTATGCAGCCTTTTACCTAAGAAATTTTTGTCAGTGCCTTATCTTTTGAAGAACCAGAACCTCTACAGTTCCTGTATGGTTTTCTGTTTGGTTGGTTTTTTGCATGAGAAGTGTATTTCATTTGAGCTTTCATTCTTCTTGAAACGATGGTGTTTTAAAGGTGTCTGTCGTGAAGATACCAACCAGCATGAATGAATGCCAAAACTCAACAATCATCAAATGATGTTCTTAGCTCTAAATTTAAAGGCACTGCAGTTTCAAAAGTTGAAAACATGGCCCCCAGAAGCATTTTGTTTTACTCAGGTCCAGCTGATACTTGTTCACACTGACTTGTAGAATTTGCAGACCCTCTTTGGGTCTTACTTTTTCAAGCAGTGTTCAGCAGTTGTTTTTTTTCCTCTGTGTCAGATGTACCAAAAAATCTGCAGCTTATCTATCACCAAATTATTTGGTAGATGACAAGAGCAAATAAAAATTACTATTTCGAGGAGAGGCAGGAGAGGCTTTTAATTGCTGTATTCTAATAACCACATCTAGAAAACAATGCAGGAAAATACAGCGATTTTTAATAAGCATAAACCTTCTGCCAGATATTTGCTCTGTGAAAAGGATTCTTAACTTCCTCTTTAAGGCAAGTCACACCAGACGCCATATGATATTTTACCCAGGAATCCTGCTGGAGTGCTTTCCTGAATGTCACAGTGTACGGTGGCCGCCTGTGCCGGAGCTGTGACTAACGTGGGAATGCAGTTGAAACTGGTATCACTGTGACTTTCTACATTTCCAAGAGAGATGGCTCTGAATATAAGTGCAGGCATGAAGAAGAGCTGATAAATAGCACAATCTGAATACCGATGATTGTTCAGACAGGATAGGCTGACAAGAAGCAGATCTAAACCAGACTATGGGTTTTCTTTATTGGTTTTAAGAAAACACATTAACTTTAATTTTGTATCTTTTGTTTTGCTTATTAGATGTACATGAGATTCAGAAGAAATGCAGGATGGAATGGATAATCTTGCATTTTTTTTTTCTTATGTTAGTCTATTGTAACCTGGCTGTACATAAAATCAGTAGAACAGGCCTTAAAGAATAATTTAGGCTCTGTGTAAAATAAAAAAGAATGGGACTTTGCTGATTGGGCGTGATTCAAGTGGCAAATCTTACAGCATCTCCGACCATTAGATAACATGCAAGATATGAATGTTAATGTTTTTTGGATGCTTAGCTTGTTTTCTAATAAATATAAGTTAATATGTAAATTCAGTCAATTCAGTGTAAATATCAGTCAATTAACATTTAAAGAGAGTACGCTTTTAAAACTAAGGAAGTTCCATGACACAGCACCGAGCAATGCTCTTATAACAAAGACCCTTGTCTCCCCAGCACAGTGTTCTGAATGTCCACATGGCGAGGGTTCGTCTTGCCATGTATAAACTGTGAATTGTAATGAAAAATAAAGTTTTTAATTAAAGTAAGCTTTTCTGAATCTCCTGCTTGCTACAACTGGAATGTTAAGAAATAATTTGTGAAACTGATTTTTGTGCTTGCAGTGGTTGCAGAGTATAGCAGCTTGCCACCTGCTTTAATTTCAGCTGGTTTAGCAATAAAGGCTTGACTCACCCAGCACAGAAATTATTATTTTTTTTTCCCTTGATATTAAAAATAATGCTCTTTGGTTGCTGTACCTTAAGTTGTCTTTCTTGCTATTTCATTTCAAAAACTTGGCAGGCTGCAGTTTCTCCTGTCACGTGCCGCAGAGCAGATGGGAATTGCCGTGTCTCTGCACGGAGGGAGGTGCCGGGGAGCTCTGACCTGCTGCCCTGCCAGTTCTCCCGTGCTGGTGGTAACCTTCTGCAGCAGGGTCTTGAACAAGCAGCTCTAAGGGCAGTAGCCTTTCACGCTAGAGCGCTCATTTCTGCAGTGAATATTTTACAGTGGCCTCTTTAATTAAGTCTTGGCCAAGGGAACGATAGCCTGCAACTGTGTGGTGGTAAGTGAAGAGGACCATTTGTTTTCTTACGTCATTCCAATCTGATTTGTGTGGGATGGGTCTCAGTGCCTTTTGGATCTGACTGTCAGGAAGGGACTGGTAATGTTTAATGATCATTGTCTTTGACACTTAGAGATGTGATACCTCAGGTTAAACCCTTGGATCATTCTAAATAGTGTATTTCCATTGACCGACCTACGGAAGTGAGTGTCTGTGTGGCTTCTTTCATTTTAAAGAAACTTTTGGTCATCTCAGGATCTGCTGAAAAGAGTATGTTGTTCCGAGATCCTGTGACAATGTTTGAGGTATTGGTATGGATATTTGTTAAATCCATTCAGCATTTATTTACCTTGATTTTCTATATGATTTATGGGAAAAGAACTCTTGTTAATTTATACATAAAGGATAGTGTTTCTTTTTTCACTTTTGTAACAGATCTAAATTTTATCCTACCTTATCCAAATAAAATAGACTAGATTTGCCTGTTTGGAACAAAGCATTAACAAATAAAATCCTTTATTTGTAAGATTAATAACTGAAGAAGAAAAGATGCAACAGTCCAGATGGCATAAGTAGGTAGAGTTATCATGATCCAAATGTGTCTAGTACCATTAATGTTATTGGAAAATCTTTTTCTCCCTCTCCACATACAGTGATAGATCACAGATGCTGTGGATGGCTAAGTGAATTTATAAAACTTTATGAACTCTATAAAGGTTTTTCTCTTTATTCCTGTAAGAGCAGACTTGTGTATTAAAAACCCGTGTCTTTCTTACTTCTGGAAATCTTGTATAGCTCACTTTTCCCTTCCAAATATGGAACTACAAAAGCATAAATTAGGACTTAATGAAATTCTATTTGTAACCTCCTTCCTCTCACACACATGTGGAGACATTTCCGGAGCGTTAGGATACTTGCTACTTCAGCAAGTTTGTAAAAATGGCATTTCAGTTTGGTAGAGCGTTGTTTTCTCTTGTACTGCCAATCAAATACTGTAAAAAAAGACATTGGCAAAACATTTTGGATGAGACACAAGTTCTAGCACATAAGAATCTAAAGGTACATGTGCCACATAACAAAATAATTTATTATTCGATGTTGGAGGGAACATTACATTAATAAAAACAATCTCAAATCTGTTCAAGAAGTAGCTAATCTGTATTGTTTACTGTTTTCTATGGTAATCCTGCCTCTTTTTGCATTCTGTGGTGTACTACATCTGGTAAAGTGTCTGAAGTGTCTATGTTGGTCAAAGCTTCGATTTTTGGATAGCCCTACATGAAAGGCAGGGAGATTGAGCTGCAGAGCATTTGTTCCATGCCCTGTTCTTGCTTGAGTACCAGCTTACTTTGGCATCCCCTCCATGTTTTGTCACTCCAGGCTGCCTGTCCTCCTTTTCCCAATATTTAGGCAGCCTTGAGGTGCTACTGTCTGAGCTGCAAATGGCCTGGAAGGGTCAAACCAAGAAGCTTGCTGAATCTCATGAACATCCTAGCCGTGCCTTCCTCTCTTCACCTCTTCCTGAAACTGTTTTTGATACAAGAGGAAGAAAGCTGGAGGGTAACATAGGAACCCACAGAAGTTCTAAACCTCTAAAGGGACCACCCTTGAACTGGAATGGACCTTCCTGAGGTTACTAAGCAAACCCATAAGACCAGGATGGCAGATGGGAGACAAATCTGGTCTGTATGTTTGTTTTGAGTTCTTGCTCCTCCAGCATTATTTCTACACCAATGAGCTCCAAATAGGAATACAACATGCCCCATGGAAGAAGAAATGGAAGGCTGCTCTACTTAAAGTCAACCCTACATGTTCATTGCAAGTCTATATATGTATATAATTCTATTTCCTGGGAAGGAGATTTTCCTGTCAGGGAAACTACATATAGTCGAAATACAGCAGTAATATTTCTAATAAATTGCTGTCATACAGTTACATGGTACTTACCTTTTCTTTCCTACCTTGCAGTACTGTTTGAAAGAAAAGGATTTTATATATTAAGAAAAATAAATATTTTACATGAATTAGAGTTAAAGCAATTATTTTGTTATAGAAATGTGAGTAAGTGCTTTTTTTGTTTGTGTTGCTCTGCAGATTTAAATGAACAAAGTAAACTTACTGCAAACAAAGTGTTCTGTTTGGGAAAAATAGAGAAGATGCTGATTTATTGTTATTAGAAATAAAAAGCTGTTGAGCTACACAGAGATATTAAAAATGCTAGCTCCTTTCATTTGAGCAAGTATTCTCTGCTTTGCCAAATTATTGTTGCAATTGCAAAGAGCCTGCGTGAAAATCGATTGTAATAGGTTTATTATACTTAGAAAACTTGAACATTTTGATTTTAAGCCATTGCTTATCATGCTTTCACAAACTTTCAGAGGAATATGTTGAATAACTTTATAAACAGGTACATTACTTGTTGTAGAACAACATTATTTTACGCTTTATACATAACAGCTGATACAGTAGCTTATACAGTTTTTTATTCTGGACTCAGATATATTTGTGCCTTCAATATGTATTGATGTTATATAATCTTAAATTGACTAAAACCCCACTTTGGTACATTGACTATTGTTTCATGTTAATTTAGTGATTTGACAATACAGCTCAATTTAAAATCAGTATCTTAGAAAAACCAATGGACTCCACAGCTTTTTATGAATTATAGTCGTTTATCTACACTGGTGATATAATAAATAATATATTATTTATTGCCTGTTTTAGTTATTTCTAAATGTTTAGCTCATTTTCTAGTCTACATGCTGTAGACAGATAATTACAGAGAAAGAAACTCATCTATGGTTTGTAATTAATACGCTGTGATCAGGCTATTGGTAATAGAATTCTTTGTGACTAAAACTGAGATAATATGTTGTGTTCTGTCTCCACTGTTACTAATTAGTAGTAGTAGTATTCATTAAATGCTCTGGGTGCACTGTTTTTTTCTGGGAATGTCACAAGAGTGTTTATATAGACATCTTTAGGCTGACTTTGGCAAATGAACGTCCTCAGTGAGAAGCTCCTTTAGAAGGATTTACGTTATTAACTCAATTGTTAATTCTAGCTAATTCTCAAGACTAATTATATGCAGCCAGATCTTCATCCTCCAGAGAAAGGTATATAATATATATAATAGAGATCTTGATGGGAATGTAACTATGTTTTCCAGAAGATGAACAACAGCCTCAAATGACTTCTTAAACAGTAGTTTAGTGATAGCTCCTTTTTTTCCCCTTGCATTATATATTTGGCCCTTCAAATTAAACAGGGAGGTCTGAGAAGTTTTGCTGAAGAGATACAGCTTTCATAGTAAATGTATTTTAGTCTGGTTTGCCTCGGGGGAGACGGAGACTAACTTTGCTGGATGACTAGAAATATTGAACCTACTTGTTAAAAATTCTTTCATGGGAACATGAGAGAATACATTGCTATACTGTTCATTCTGACTTTCATACCAGTCACAAATCTGCTCCTGTTTTGTATGGATTTTGCATTTTCTCCAAAGATTATAGTATGCAGTATTTCATGCACTCAAGCATGCTAAACTAGAGTGATGAAAAGCCATTCCTGAAGTTTTTTTCCAAGATCATGCTTTTGTCCAAAGGTTCCCTATGTTTTCTACCGAATTCCTGACAGTTGAGTGCCAAACCCAACAAGGGTGTCTGAGTATTAAAGTTAGCAGTCTGGAAGGGGCAAATATAGGATGTGTCCACACGAGGTAGAGGACATCACTGCAGTGGACCATCCCAGATTCAAGTCCACTAGATCCGGCAGTAAACATGATCAAGAGAGGTTCTGCTTTAACCAGCACAGCCATACTTAGCTTATCCTTCTCTGTAACTTGTAGGGCATTTAGAATAATTTGTTACCTTTGCTTGTTCTGTAGCAGAAGAGAGGAAATTTTACAGGTTTAAAGGCACTGTATTGCACAGTTGGCCAGGATATCAGCCCAAGAGTTGCAGTCCAGGCCCTTCTGAACTACAGAGTGAAACGTCACAAAGTCTGAATGTTTGTTTTTTTTTTTTTAACAGAGAATGCCTTAGTGGTTTCCAGCAAAAATGAGGATAAAAAAATTAGGCTCCACTGTGAAAAGTGGAAGTGGGAGTAACATGTCATGTATGATTCTGCACTTTATGAAGTGGAGGTGGTACAGGCACAAAGGCCTTTTCATTTCTCAGTGTCCTTAGGGAGTGTTAGAAGAGAGTCAGTGTAGCCTGTATTATATCGGTGTGCTCTCACTCTTTTGCAATGCTTTTGCAAGCTCTGAATGTGCATCAGCTGTAAATGTATTACACCTTTCTGGGTGCCTGTTGATTAACGAGGATGGGACAGCTTGAAAGGGAAGAAACTTTTTCTCTTGCTCGTACTGCGCAGATGGAGTAAGAAGAGATGGAGTAAGAAGAGGTGGGACAGGAGCAGCCTTTGGGAACAGGTACTCCACAGCTGAATGCTGTGGATGAAATTAATTTTTTCCAATATGAAGACCTTAAAACACTGTTTTATGTAGAGAAAGTGTTTTGAAAAAACAGATTCCTATTTGCTCTATCAAGACCAGAGCAGAGGCCACAAGGGGTTTTTTTTATCACTGCAGCTGTATGCTGCTTTTGAGCTTGACCTGTCTTTTAATGAGCAAGACTTTAGTACAAAATTAGCACTAGAAGTGGTTTCTACTTGCGTGGACTGAAAATAGAAGAAAACAGTTCCTTGAAAATGAGTAAAGAGAAAATTCTGCTAAATTCTTGCTGCTGGTTGGTGATCATGGAAATCAGGATTATAACTGAAATTAATTTTTATTGCCAGGACAGAAGGGCTGCATTTGCACATCAGTTTAACTCTGCTAACCTCAATAAAGTTGTCCCATACTTACTGTCCTTTAACAGAACCTACTGCTCTGACAGTAAAGGATCACAACAGAGAATACGTACAGCCCTTAACTACAGAGCATACCATAAACCCTTCATCCTTTGCATTACAAATCCACAGCCAGTTACTCCGTACAGAAAAACAGAATGCAGAAATGCATTAACGAGCTACAAAGATAAGTCAGGATATCTTGCTTTCATTCTTTTTTGTTGTTGTTCCTCTTTATGTCTGTAGGCTATAGTTAATTGACTTTGTACATTTTAATGTTTTTTTAGTGGCATCTTGCATAAAATGTGTAAGCGCATTTGAAGCAAATTTCTATGCTGTACGCCTCTGGTTTGCACATTTCTGGTCCTATTAGAAAGTAATAAAACCATCTCCAGTGCAGGTAGAAAGGGTTGTTTATGAAAAAACATACATGAGAAATGGTAAAGATGGACTAAACATCTGATTAGTATTTTCCCCATTAACATGCCAAAAATTTTGAAAACAGCATGTCGGTGTGGAGACTGTGGCATGACATGATGTATGAAGAGGACAACATGATCATGTGCAGACCTCCATGGGTTGCCATTTCCTGCAGTGCCTAAGACAGCTGTTGGAATCGCACGCAATCAAAATAAAGCTGTTTTCCTACCTCTTCCAGCTTGTCTGCCTGTCAGTTTGGTAATTTTGCAGCAAAAAGCCAGTTGGAAGAACAGAAAGACAGGGGATACTGACCTGAAAGGATCTGGGGGCAGCTGCGGTGATTACACCAAGTTCTCAAGTGTTTTTTTTTTCTCCACCTGTACTATTTGGGAGCTGTGCGAGAGATGTACCTTGACAATTGAAGTGCTATCTCATCACTGCAGATATACGGCTTGGATTTGAAACTGCCTGTGAGCCTCCACTAAATCTTACCCTGAGATAAATAAACTAAAAATGAATTCAAAGAAGCGATGGCAGTTCCTGGGACAGCCGTTATCTCAGGAGCTTTTGGTGGTCAGTCTGTATTTGAGCTATATCTGAAGCAAGTGATCCTTAATGCAAGTCCACAGCATTACAAATCAGGGCACCCCGAAGTCGGGTCCTTTACACCTGACTTCGTAGTCCTCCAACATCCTACAGATGATGATAAAAGCCAGAACTAAAATCATTAGCCTGAAAAATCATTACAAACAAAATCAGTCCGACAGTTCAGCAGAATTCCTTATTTTCTCAGTATTATCAAGCAATATCCCACCACTGTGATGTTGCCATTTTTCCCTTTTTCCTTTTCCCTTTTTCCCTTTTTTTTTTTAATTTTATTTTACATTTGTTGTGTTGTACAGCAGTTAGAGAGGAGTTTGAGAGTTAAGTTTATGTACTCTGTTCCAGCTTGTGGCTGAGTCAGAGAGCAGCAACAGGAACCTCTTTAGTGTAGGTAACAATTGCATTAGAATGTGTCTGTAAAAAGGAAAAAAAAATATATATTTTGAACATCTAACATAGAAAGAATTACAGAATTGCATTTTGTTTTCTTTTTACTGCTGCATGTGAGTGCCAGCACATGCTTCCTCTCATGCTTGACAGAAGCTCTCTACAAGTATTTTATCAGCTTTTCTTCAATCACTCTAAGAAATTCTCTTTTGCTGTGATAAAAATACAGAGTACTGTTTGGGTACTGTTGTGCTCAGAGCAAATTTGTTGTGGTCACATATTTTATTTTTATTTTGCTGAAATACTCCATGTCTGTCCGTATCCCTGTACTTTCTCTTGTCCTGGGATTGTAACCTTTGGAGACAAGGATCATATTTTTGCTCTCTGCTGTATTCTCTGCTGTGTGCAGTGGGGTTCTCTGCTGGTAATGCAGATTGATGATGTGATCAAACAATTGCACCTTTTCACTGTGTTGGATACCAAAATGCCTAATTTCTTTTTTGTGGCAAGGAAAATGAGTCTTCTTGGATACCTCAATCATGTGGACTACCAGGAACTTCTCATATTCCCTGGTTATCTTGGCCACCAGTGGTTAGTTTATTGCCACGGATATCTAGTGAAGTGCAGGGTGATTCTAACAAAAGGAAAAAGTGCTGTGGACAGAAGAAATCTTTTTGAATTAGGATATTAAAAAATTGCTGTGTGTTTGTGGAATTAGGATGATACCTTAATTCTTAACCAACGCAGTTTACTGGGATGATTTGTGACTATGTAATAAATAAATAGTATCACCATAGTGAAACCTAGGGGAACCACAGATGATATATTAATTTTGTTTGTCATGTTTATTTGAGAGCTCTCTAAACATCTGTCAAGTCACTATAATGACAGGCATGTAAAATCAAAGCCAGCACTTGGGGTCTGGCCCTCTCCCCAGAACAGAACTGCTGGCTCACTGAAACTTCAGTTTTAGGCTGTAAAGCAGTACTCGTTAAATGTCACAATTTTTCTAAAAAATAGGCAGCCCTCAGAGTACAGACTCTTGGAAAGCGTATAAAGGGGAATAGACTTTGGACCTGTGCTTTAAGCTGGAACAATGGTTACCTCCATATTCCCCTTCATGGGAGATGACAGCAATTATTAATTTACTAAAAGCTATGCTGCCAAATCACAGTAAAACACTAGACGTAACGCTGCTTTGATAAATGAGGTAGCTAGATTGCTGGAGGGCTTCAGAGGTGCTACTCAGGAAAATTCCGAGTCCAGTAGCAGGTACATGACATGAAAAATATACAAGAGAAAATATAAAAGGAGAGCTTTGCTTTGAGTACTGCTACCAGGTCCAGGAGGCAGAGTCCTGCTTTTTTATGTCAAATAAACTGTCACTAAAGGCAACATAAATAACTCTGCTTCCTACGAGAGGGCTATTAAAAGGATGTCCTTCCATCTGGGCAGAATATCAGGTCACAGTCTCAACTCAGTATCTCTTTGACTAACTCTGTCCCCCTGTATCCTCCTGGAGTAGGGTAAAAGAGGGTAGTGTCTACCCAAAGGAACTGAAGGACTGGGGAAGAAAATAGGAATACAATGTTTGCATAGATAATTTCAATGGTGTGTGCCTCTCTAGGATTCTAAAGTTTGGATGAAGTGTGCTGTTGAAGTGCCTTTCCAACTATTTTTTTTGACCCTGTTCTTGAAATTATGCTTTTTTCTGGTTTCTGAATAGGGGCAACGACAACAACAGCAAAGTCTTCTCTTGTAGTTTCTTCTCATTTGCTTGTACAGTTGAACCTCACATATAAATGTCTCAACTGCTTCTGCTCCAATATCTCACAGGGAAACATTGTCTTTAGAGAAAAGTGGGAGAGCGAGGACGTTGCAGGAAAGGGTTTGCTTTAAACCAACCTGAAGTCTTAGTATTTGCAAAAGCACAATTTATGCAGTGAGTGGGAGCTTAAAACAAGTGCAATTAACTGTAACGATGTTGCTGATATGCCTGAATGTTCATTCATCTTAACACTTGAAGCTACAAAATCAAGTCATTTTCAGGTCTGTTGGGGTCTGCAGCCATCTCGGCTCACTGCCAGTGTAGATGAGTCGCAGAAGGGAAAAAGCTGCTGTATGCATCTTACAGCGGATCCTAGGGTAATGAGGTGCGCTGAACTAGCACTGCTTATGGCTGTCCTAGGCTGTGCAACCTTTGCTCCCTTCAGACCTCTTCTGCTGGCCCTTCATTGGAAAGATGCATCCTATGTACTGGAGTGACAAACACTGACTCAAGATGGAAGCAGAATACATCACTGTGGCACTTCAAGTCACCTAAGTGTTTGGGAGATCTTCTTGGTGTTTGGTAACTTGACAGCTCACCAATTTGGCTTTCTGAACTAGTCCTAGTGTGTGTGCTTGACAGTGTGTGTCCTGAGCTGCACGGAGGTGAGGGAAAAGATACCTCAGTGGTCCCTTTGATGTTCCCCATTCTGCAGCGCAGCCAAACCTTCTGAAGATGCTTTTTCCACCTAAGGGGAGTGCTTGTCCCATCTTTGTCAGTCTGTTTGCTCCATACATAGGAGGACAGATAGGCTGACAGGTGAGGTTACAACTAAATTTTTGTTTTGGTTTGGTTTTTTTTAAGTAGATCAAGCTAGGAAAAAGAAGTGGATGAAGAGCAGGAACTCAGCTTCATCTTCATCCTTCTGCGATGTCACTACTCAGGTTGTCTGAAGATTTTGTCACAGCCTTCAAGCCACTAGAGGAAAACAAAGGAAAAAAAACCACCCCAACATACCAAAAGAACACTTTCTAAAGCAATCTTTGTGCATCTAAGATCCATAAAGGAAAGGGCACAGTATGTCTAAATTTTGCTTTGCAAAAAGGGTGATGACATAAGCACAAAAGATGAGGTTGGAATATCATGTGGTGGGATTGATCCATTTTGTCTTGCCCCATTTTTGAGTAACCTCCATGAAGCTGAATTCTTACTATGTGTAAAAGTGCCTATCGATGGCTGTTTTTTTAGGGTTTTTTTTCGTTTGATTTTTAGAACAAAATACAGAGTTAATTAACATGCATTAGAATAACTTCTAGCCCTCACTTTTATTATATTCCAGAACATTTTCCTTCTAATTCTCAGCCCTCAAGTTTAAAAGATCAGGCTTGACATAAAAATATCTGAAATGACAGAAAATGAGAAGAGACAGAGACCTCTGATCAAATGAGGGAATGCTAAGCTTTTCAGCTAACATGAAAGACTAATTACTGAGGTGATACTTAATAATTGATGCCCTCATTCAGTATAGCTCTGAGATTTAGGTCCAATAAAGAATTTATGTACCTAAAAATAGTCAATACAGAACATAATTTTCCAGCATTTGGTCCCTAGATAGGAACCCAGAACCCTATGCATATTATTGAGGCTCCAGAGCAACAAAGTAGCCAAGGAAATTTCTCAGATCATCAGGGAGGGGCTAAGGTTAGTGCCCTCAGCCTGCCCACAATTAGCTGTGCTGGATGTGACCCTGCTAATGATGCAGAAGCTGTGGCAGGGGGACTGAAGAGCAACTGAGCTCTCTTCTGCCAGTTGGTAGAAAGCACCAGGGTTTGCTAACACATAAGTTTCCTTCAGGTCCCCATTAAATCCTCACATCTAGATTCAGTTTAAAAAATGGAAATGGTGAAAATAGAGGCAAGTGTTATGTTCAACATTTATCTGAGGATGCTGAGACTTGCTTCTTCCCAGTCCTTGATCTAACGTGTTACTGAGATTTTTTCCTCCCAAAGCACTTAGCAGGACCTTTTAATGTGCAGTCAGAGAAGGTTGAAGTGGGTTTTGCTACTTTTTACACAATAGCTCTTAACCAGCAGCTTTCTGGGAGATTGAATTTCTTTAGCTGGAGAGGATGAGGTCATGCATCCCCGAAGAGCAGCTGAACCGTGGGGCAACAGGTCAGGCTATCAAGGTAGAACTTTAACTTCTCCTGCTTGAAACTGAAGTGGCGTGTGGCAAATCATGGAGCTGAGGAGACGAAAGCCCTGCAGCTCAGGTGCAAACTAGTTAGTCTGACACAGCTGAGCCTTATTGCTGACCCACTGCCCACGTAAAGCAAGGTGATGGAGAGATAACCAACTCCAGGGACAGAGATTGGTAGCCAGAGTCTCCAGTCTAGGAGAGGTCCCTGGGTATTAGCCTAAGGAGTAAGGCTCCTTCTGAAAAATTAGCCTGTTTCCAAAAATCCAGTGCTCTGGGACTGAAAGGATTGATCCAAGTCTTGTGGTAAAACATGGTGGGTTTGTGACCTGCAGCAGGGTGTGGCTGGGGTCTCATCAGCCTCTGCCCCTGGCAGCTGTGGTGGTGATGTTATCAGGTGCTGGGGGTGATTGTGCTGGTAAAGCCTTTTGGGTCAATGGGTTGCATGGAGGTCTTGTGCAGGGCAGTGAGCTGTGGTGGTGGGCTGCTGATGACTTGTGAGTCCCTTGGAGGGTGACTGATGCGTCCAGACAAAGCCTGGTGAGTGGATTAACACACGGGAGGAGCGTAGTACGGTCACTTGTTTCCACTTTGAGGGGGCTACTGAATTCAGGCTATGTTGGAAAAGGGGGTTGAAGGGCTGCCTTGACTACTGGTATCTTATTTTGATTCCCTGTTATTCCCCCTCCCTGTCCTGTCCCTGCCCCCCCCCCCCTTTTTTTTTTTTTTGCTTTAAAAATGACATGTAAGTGTTTTGTTGCTGTTCTGCTTCCCACCAAGGCTGTTTGGGACTGGAGGGATTGTGGGTCCATGCACACGGTTGCCAAGGAGGGGGGCACTTGTCCAGAGGTGGACTCAATCCAGATAGAGAATCAAAGGGGGGAGTTATGCTATTCCACAGTTAAAGAAACTAATATTTTTCTAATACACCATGTTCCTTCTTTTCTTTCAACCTAGAAGTGAGGATCTTATTAGGTCTGAGGTTGTCTTGTACTTGAGCCAAGATAGTGATGCCTGCTGTAGAAAATATTATGACTGGTGACGGCAAGTTAATATTCATCCTACTGTTGTGGCATTCCTGGAGAGCTGCAGGAAATGTCCCAATGTTGTTAAGTAAGCAGGATAATAATGAATCTAGCAGCAACCATGCTGCAGAGAGAGAAATCAAGCAGGAGCAGAACATTAATCAAATGCATAGAAGGAAAGAAAATGTGCTGTGCAAAATCATGAGTTGCCTGTTATACTGCTTCATGGTTTTTATGTTGATAGTTCACTGAAAAAAATGCTTTGTCAAGTTTATTGCTGAAGGCTGCTTAATGAATGTGGGTTTTTGCCAGATATAACTGAAAGGACAAACCGGTTATCAGTGTGTGCATTTGGCTTTCAGGAGTCAAGCAAGTCCATGTTTTAGTACAGAAGGAAGAAAAGTTGCATGCAAGTTAGCTTTTCTTTAAGTTCCCTTCTTGGCCCTTAGTTTTCTGTTCTCTTTTGTCTTTGATCCAAATTAATCTCTGCTGATGCAGCATGAAGAATGATACCTAAAAATAAATCATTATTCCCAATCTTATTTGTGTGTTTCTGTTTGCGTGTTTTGGTTTGTGGTTTTGAGGGGTTTTTTGGATGGGTTTTTTTTTGTGTGTGTGTGTTTTGTTGATTGGTTGTTTTTTAAACAAAGCAGAACTTAGGGCTGTCAAGTGAATTTGTCTAATTGGGAATTGCTAAATATGGTTTTGAAAAAAGTGGCATTAGGTTTGGGTATATAGGAACAATACTGAAACAATCCAGGGAAGATCACCACAAAGGGGCTTTGTGACTCTGTCTCTCAAAAAAAAAAAAAAAAAAAAAAAAAACCAACAAAACCACCTGCAAGCCTGCTTTTTTGGTCCTAATTAACAAATGTGTAGGCTTAGTGTTTAAAATGTCCCTTCAAACAACTGTTGTTTATTGCTTTGTTCTTCTGTGTTGACTTAGTCGCTTGGTTTGGTCTTGTATCCCTCTAGGAGAGGCTGTTCTCCCTCCTCTTCTCACCCTGAGCATTCAGGTTCTTGCCATTCATGTTTGCATGAAGGCTCCTGTCCTGGCTTTGAACCAACTGCCTAATGACGATGGCACCAAGCTATGGTAATAGGCCACAGAAAACCACGTGCAGGAGACCACAGTGTCTGGAATCAAGGGCTTTTGGATAGCCACCCACAGATGTCAGCTGAGGTACTGTGGGCAAATAGAGTTAGGAGTGTTTTGTTTACTTTTCCTGCAGAGAAATGGATTAAAAAGCAAGCATTGCTAGGTTCTGGTTTGCATCTGCCAGATGCTTGTGTGCTCAATTATAACATCTTCCTTTTTGTGTTCAAGAGGAGTAGATGCTCCTTCCTCTCTTTGTTTTAGCCTGCCTCAGCCTGCTTCCACTCCAGTGCTCTCTTTGTACCGACTACACAGTAGTTTGTTGCTGCTTTAGGAGCTGCAAGTGCTCCTCTCTAGCCCAAGGCAGATCTCTCCACGAGAGTCTTGCTCTGTGCAAAGTAGTCTACTTCGGCATATGGGTTACTAAGCTTATCTGCCTTCATCCCTGGCGTGAGCTGAGGTAGCTGTGAGTTGTGGAGAGACTGTGAATTGGTCGTGTGTGTTATCAGCTGGTTCGTTTCAGATTTAGGTCAACATGCAAAATATTCCTAGGGTCACTCTTTGCTGTCTGGATTGTCTGACCGTGTTCTTATCTCTAGGTGTAGGGATTTGTAAGAAATATTAAATTTGTAAGAAATATCAAATATGAATTGAAATGTGTCTATGAAGGTACTGGTAGAAGCATCAGACCAAGGGTTAAAAGAATGGCCTGTGCTCAAAATGAAGAATGTTGCTGCCAGGTCGCTCTTCCCAGAAGTAAATCTGAGAAATGTGGTTTTTACGTCAAGACTATGCTGGCAAGACCACAGCACAGATGACTTCTTGGTGGAAGACCTTGCATCCGAACAACAGGAGGCATATGGTGTTCTTTTTCATGTCAGCCCAACAATAAAACAAGCCCCCCCCCTTTTTTTTTAAAAAAAAAAAAAAAAGTGAAACCCAACCCTTCTTTCTTGCCAGGAAAACCAATGAACTGCAACTTTTACTGGTTTTTTTGTGGCACAGCACTGTGCGCTCATTCCAGAGAGGATCATTCCAGGGCAGATGAAAGATGCTTGGCTGCTCCACTGAGCCACAGTTACATACCAAACCTTTTCCGCATGTCATCAAAGCTTCTTAAACTAGACTTTTTATCAGCAATGTGCAACTCTTTTAAAAATATTTAGAAATTTAACAGTGTGTATATGCATCTCCTGTTAATCTTAGAATATCTGAGGGTTTTTTTCTACTGTAGACTTTGGATGACTGGTCTTGTCCTATAATCCTCCTTCATGCGAATTTCTTATCTTACTTAATATATATTTGTTGTGTATTAGCCTTAGTATAGAATCAAACTACTGGCAAACAGGACTTTAAAACTAAATTAAGAGTGTTTAGAAAAGGAGATGCCGAGTTACACTCTGTAAAGAAGTTAAACTGTATGTTAATTCTGTCCTCCTGCAGCAAAGACCCGAGGAAATCCCCACCTTCAGCTCTCTGATATCCACAAGGTTGCTCCCTGCCCCCACATCAGATAGTTAATTTTTTTAGACTATGTGGTCATATAGAGCTTAGTTGTGGAGTTCCATGAATTTAATTCCTGCATATTACTTGCATACCTTTATTGGTAAATCCTGCAACAGGGTCAGGTTAAACAACAAAAACTGAATTTTGCAAATCGGTGACTCTGACAGACAATGGTTTTCGTAGTGATTCCAAGCAACAGGCAACGCTATAGCACTAAAAAGTGAAAGTGTAACAGCAGATGAACATGTACGACATATAACGTGTTTGCATTGTTTATTTTCAAACTGGGCTGTAGTCTTGATATTAATGAAGAAAAAAAGAGGGGTGGGTGGAGAACTTTGTTAAGGTTTTACCTTTGTAACACCTATGCTCTTTTCCCTTGACTTTTGTTTATTTCTGAGGTTGTTGGCATCTCGGGGAATAAAAATAAACCAGCGTTCAGGCCAGATCTGAAGAGTGTTAGCACATTAAAGCTAAATTATTTTGTCAAGAGGAGAGGACAAAAGAGGAAACACCACCAGCATAATGGCCATATGGTCTCAATAATAGTACAGCTCCAAAAGGAACCACAGCTGTTTTAAGTGTATCTGCTGTAGACAAACACTAATGTTAACTAGAAATTAATGTAACTGAACCACAGAAAGAGGGTAATTGTAGTTTAATATGAAAAATGCAACAATATGATAACAGGCCAGGATTTGAAGGAACCATTAGATTTTCAGCAAACAGCCAGTTTCCATAAATGTAGCTTTATGTAGTTCTGTTTCTACCAGTAGCAAAGAGGGTAGTAAAGAATGAAATTATTGAAGCTTCCAGTAAACAACATCCTCTTTGGTCTGTTCACTTTCTAAACTATAAACAAATTATTCTTTATTTGTATAACCTAAATTTGGGCAAAATTTCATCCAAACCTCAGTGACTCTCTTAAACTCTGGAGTAATTATCCTGTTAAACTCACTACAAGTGAAAAAAAAAAAAAACAACAACAACAACAAAAACCTGCAAACCTATGTGGCCTGCTGCAATCCTGGCATGCTGAGTCTGGTTTCCAATTCTTGTTTTTATTAGCTGAGGCAGACAAGTTGGTAGGAATTAAATGTGAGATCAGTTACAGACTGCATTTCTTGGTATTCAGAAGTGCTGATAAAATCCATTATGGATTGTGTGGATCAAATGTCATTAGGTTCCAGACATCTTTCAGATCTGTGAGCTTTACATCAGGCTTTTGGCAATGCCTTTGAGAAATCTATGCCTGCAGGAGCTACCTCTAGGTTAACCAGTACCAGAAGGGGACTCTCTTGAAGAGGCAGTCCATTTGTATGCGAGTTTATTCACCCACTTTCCTCAAAATGAAACAGCATGTGAGCGCTCGAATGGCATGCTAAATGTTGAAGTATCCGATCATTTCATCCCACCACTATAGATCAGATAAAATGAAGCCTAAACTAAGGTTAAAAATGGTCACTTCTTTCTTCACCTAATCTTGATTCTGTTGCTCCTGAACGATATGAAAATATACAGATGCCCTGGTCATTTTTTATGGGGCAAAATCTGGGCTCCGCTAAATTTGGTTGGCCTCCAGATCTCATTTATAGCTGCTCTACCTAGTCAGAGCTAGAAACTTTAGGAGCTAGAAAAGAGAACATCTCTGTTCACGTGATATCCACAGCCGAATCAAGTGACTAAAGAGCCACTTAAGCCTTACTGTGCTCCTTAGGTTTTTTTAAGCCATTTTCTAGAAATAAAGAAATATTTCTGAATACAGAAATACTGAAATACAGCACACTGATTACAGAAATTTAACTGTTGTGCTATTTTTATCAACGCTTTTCTTGCCTGTTTTTAAAAAATGAAGGGTTGTGCAGGAAAAGGGAAGTCTTATAGTACAGAGGTTTTGAAGATGCCAGACATTTCAGGCAAAGTTCTTATACTTCCAAAACGGTCATCAAAATTTCTCTTAATGGTGTGATTGACAGTAAATCCTGTGTCTGCCTTGCTCAGTCACTTACTTTTAACTAAGAGGAAGACAGAAAAGACGAAGACATCGGTGTTCGGGAACAATATTGTCAGCAGCACTACTGTCTACAGTGCTTTGGAAATGCAAGATGCTTTATTATTATTCGTGGAATTATATTGGATGCTGAAGACCTAATGGTGAGGGGAGAAATGATGTTGGAATCCATTGGAATTAATAAGCAATGGGGATTTGTTCCAAATTGTTTGTTATTTTTGTATTTTCTGAGGGGTAGGACAACACAGGAAGCTTCCAGCACTGCTGTCTGTGCTGTTCTTGCCCTCTGGATAAAATGAGGAATTTAATTTATCTCTCTGACTGCCAATCTTCTGCCAGGGTACCAAAACTACAGAGGTTGTTCAAACCTGCTCTTTCTTTTTTTGAATCTTCAGTCCACTCTACCAGGGGATGATAATGTAAATATGTAACTACCTGTTTGATCTGGAAGGTAGCCTGGATGTCTGGTAGTAGTACAATCATGTTTCTAGTGCTTCTGGATGTAGCCAGCCGAAGAGTATGCTTCAATCCACTCTCTGCAAAACCTGAGTTTATATGAAACAGCATAAAAGATCTTACAATAGAAAATAAATTCTGATTTCAAAAAACACAAAATCAGAAATAGTTTTGTTTCTGTTTTAACGATGACTACTCCTTAGGATGCTTTCAGTGTCCTGTCTTCAAACTGGCAGTGTCCCAGTCGTTTGTAGCAGGATTTAGTTTACTCTTGTAGTAGTGAAGGATCTTGGAGTCACCAACACTCATCTTGTTTTGCAAAAAGAGGTGTCCTTCTGTAGTTTGGTCTTAGCCAGCCAAACTTGTCTTAGCTGAAAATCATGCTTAAGCGATGGGTTTTGCTGTTGGTGGCTGATTTTGCTTTTATATTTCAGTGATTAATGTCAAGATATTATCCTTTGCACCGAAGAGATAGAAGTTCAGCTGAGTGTATGTACTTTTCTCTGGAGCATGTATGGCATGTCTCTTTTAATCAAGGATAAAACCCAGAACATACATGGTTCTTCAGAAAGGTTAAGAGATTTTTTTTGTGCCTGAATTTTTTTTTTTGTTGATTTGGGGTATTTTCCCAACAAATTAAGAAAAA
Organism: Burhinus oedicnemus; assembly: GCA_008921705.1. Lineage (NCBI taxonomy): Eukaryota > Metazoa > Chordata > Aves > Charadriiformes > Burhinidae > Burhinus > Burhinus oedicnemus. Next base: position 1,662,303 of record VFFE01007703.1, read on the forward strand.
AAAAAAAAGTTTTGAAAACACGTTGCTGTTTCTACTGAGATGGGAGTTAATTTGCTGCCTCTTAATGATCATCTCTGACTAAACTCAGGGACTTTATGTTGATGTCATTGTATTTACTAATTCAGTGTCTGATTCTGCTTTTAATTAAGCTGCAGGGACAAGCAGTACAATTTAACTTCTGGTTTTTATTTTTATATTTATAGTTTGTAATCTTAAGAGCTGGACTCTCCAAGGACATGCGGGGTTTTTCTTCAGGCTTTGAAGTTTAAATGTAATTACTGTGCACGTAACTCTTGAGTGGGTATCGACAATTTGATAAGAATGACTTGGTTTTTTCTGTTGGCTCTTGTAAGTAGCCAGTAGAATAATTTATATTCATTTGTTAAAAAATTATTTTGAGTGCTAGCAGTGTGTCCTGGAGATAAGTTCTGTTCACCTTGCAAAGAAATCAAATTATTACAGTAATTTTTGAAGTGGTAGATGATCAAAACCTTCTAAATCAATGCTATGGAGCCTAGATAGAGGATTTCATTCTTGCTAGAAATCATTTTAACAGCATATACTTTTAGCAGCTTATTTCTGATAATTTAAGTTTACTTAGAGAGAGCTGCACGTCTTGGAATTGCATTCTGGATCAGAGTTTGTGATACAAAATTAGAAACAGATACATAAAGTCAAACAATCTGCCCATGTGAGATTTCAGAGGAAGATGAAGAACTGCCCAAGATGCAAGCGTCCCGCTGTGTTAGAAATCAGAGTTCTTTTGACATTTGAATAACAATTAAACTTCAAACATCTTTGTCACCGTTGCAATACTTCACTTATCCTGCCCTAAAAGTCAGCGTACATTACAAAAGCATAGGCCATGACTTGTGTTTCTGCAGATGTGCTCACCAGTTGCAAGCTGTAAGGATGTCGGGGAAGTCACGTAAATCAACTGCTGTTTCATGGGCTTCCCTAAGGACTTCGGCAGGTTGCACTGAAAATGAAGAGCGAGTTTCTGGTAGCAATAAGCTGTATACGTTAAGATCACTAAGGCTGTTTGTGTGCTGTGGACCTCATTGAAGGATCTGTGACCTAACATGGGGCTTTCTTCTCAGGTGCATGTCTGGAGGTGGCAGTTTTTCAGCAATTTCCTAAAATTAGATCAAAGCTTATCTATGGCTTATGAGGCTATGTAGCTATGAGGCTACAATAATCATCTTAAATGGAAGTCCTGCTAAGAAGTCAAGTTTTTGAAGCTTTATTGTGTATTTTGGAGTAAGCAGTAAAAAAAAAAAAAGTCTTGTGCTCCTCTTCATAGAGGGGAGAGAGTCTGAAAGAAAGTGGGGAAAAAATGTTCTCAGAAAGATACTGCTGATTGTTGGGCTTGTATTTATTATACCAGGTAGAGTTCACCTCTTAGCTGCACTCATGCAAAAGTGAGTTATTTAGGTTTTATTTTTATCAGCTGGAGAGGAGAGGCTTATTTTGAACTAGCCATCAAACTGACTTGGGCGCAAACTTTAGCTAAATCCTTCTACTTTATGATAATTCTTTTTTTTTTTACAGTGCAATACATACACAAAATACAATGCATTATATAATTAGCATGAAATGCTAATGTAATATACATCTAAATAAAATACAATGCAATCTACTTCAATCAAGAGGAGAAGAATTCTCTCCCCTTTACTCAGTTAAAACTCCTATCGTTCACAGTTGCACTGTGGGAAGAAAAAAGGTCGTGCTTTATTTAAATAGGTAACTTACTTGGCTGTGTCTGGCTTCAGATTTGAATTCTCCCAAACTTTGAAAGTATACAAATATCAAATTTTCTTTCAGATCTAGTTCTAGAGGTTTCTTTGAAATCCAGAACAGTTTTCAAAGACTACGTGACTGCTTCTAATTAAAGCATTTCTGGTGATGGTGCCTGGGTTGCTGCTGATAGTTTTTTGCTACAGTAGTATTTCTTAAGATTCCTCAGTGAAGACCATTTAATCAAGTTAGTTATTTCCCCTGTGGAATTGCCAAAAAAAACCCCCAAACAATTTGTTAGCTTAGTTGCTGACAACTCATTTGCAAACTAGTATGCCTAGCTCTGTTGCTAGTAAGCCTTTTGCGGAGTCAATCATAACTTCTGCTACTTAATTAATGTGATCTGAAAATCTAAGCATACAATGACCTGTTTAGATACAAAAGGTATAAATAATGCTGAAGATCTGAGCATGTCATCCCTCTCCCTTATTTTATGTTACCTTGTTCTTCAATAATTAAGAACAGACTTAATCAAAGGCATTCTGAGCTTGCCTTTTATACCATATGAACTGTGAACGTGCAACTCTCCAGGGTTTCATGGGACTGCTGTCTTCCCTATTGTTCAGTCCTTTTTTTTGAAATTTTTTTGAGATTTACTGAGATGCAGTCAAGATCAAAACATGAGAATACCACCAGCATAACCCCACACCTTTGCCTGAGGGTAACTAAAACATTTTATGACTTTTCTTTTCTAACCCCGAAAAGAAAGAATGATGGAGGAGAGTTAATTACTTCTGAAAGCTGATTTATTTATAAAACTTATTTACAGAATTTTCCACCTGCATATCTGAAGAGATTTTACAGATGGTAGTAATATTATTCTTAGGGGTAAAAAGTTAAGGTGTAATTTCAAGCAGCCTTCTTAAATATTTTTCCTAGAAAAGAATCCCTAATTGTTGCCCTCTTTTTCTGCCATATGCAGTGGTGAAAAGGAAGGTCCCCTGTAGCAGAAGTGGTCCACTTATTCAATCTGAAATTAAACATTTCCTCCTCAAAGAGCAGCCGTCCTTAAGACAAGATTTCTTACCATTCAGTTTCCATTTCCTTTTATAAGCTAAAGAGTGTTGTCAGTAGTCACTATACCTGTGTAGCTATAGTCCCTCCCGAAGAGCAGAATTGGAGTGGTGGGTGAAATGGTGACTGGAAACACTCAATGTCTTGATGCATAAGAATAAGAGACAAGGGATATGTATTTGGGGCAGTATTTTTTGTTTTTTTTAAATTTTTAATTAAAATAAGCAACACTTCTGAGGTGATGGTTCCTGAAATAAACGGCTGTATAACCGTAGCTTGGAAGCGTCCCCAGTTTTCTCTGTGCAGCTTCATTGCCACAATGCTCAGAGGATCCGCACATCTGTAACGTTAGGAGTCTACAGTGGTTAACTGTGAGCTATGTCTGTGTTGGTGAAAATGCCAGTAATAACTTTTAAATTGGTTTTACTGGTACAAAACAAGGGCCTGAGTTTTATGGGCAAAAGACGTCTTCTTCAAAGTCTCAGCATTTGAAAATGCTGGGTTTTCAGCTGTTCTAGCTATGAAATGTGAAGTTTCTGAGTGTGAGCTATGCTTACATTATCTTATGGGGTGGAGCACAGGAGGGTATGAAGATGAATAAATCTGCTTGGAAAGCGACAAACTAGGTAGAGCTTTCCACAGAACAAGTTTTCCTATCTTTTTCATTGCATATGAAAAAAGAGAGGTCTGCAAATTGCATAGAAATTTTACTACTCTGGGAATCGCATTAAAGGGTTGTGAAGGGCTAGAGCATGCTCAGCTTGGGTTTTGGTCTAATGCACGTACAAGCTATTCAACAGGAAGAACTATGCATGGTCTCCATACGCTCAGTAAGATTTTTAGACGTCTTTGCTGTCAGGGTCCAGCAATTCTCTACTAATTACCTGCAAACAAACGATTCTCAAAGGTACCTTTAATAGCATCTAGGGAGCCTGCATCCTCAGCATAAAATCCATAAAGTGATTAGGGTTTTGCAAAGTCATAACTAACTGAAAGTAGGGTCTTGGGAAAGTTCCCTGACACCTTCCATTATAACAGCTAGAGCTATGCAATTCCGTGAGCAACCTGGGCTAGAAGTCTTGCAAAAAGCATGTAAGGTGCTAAAGACTGAAAAGAAATTGTTTGAAGTTGAAACGTATAATGCTCTGAGAGGGTGTTTGGCTTTTTGGTTTGCTGTGTTGTTTTGGTTTTGTTTGCCTGTTTGTTTGGTTTTTAAGTTAAGCCTCACTTGAGGAAATGGCTGGTATTTTATGTCACACCGGTAAATTCTCCTTTAAAATAGCAAGCCATGAAGGATCCCGAATATTTTGCTAAACAATGCTACAAAGTGAAGAATATCTCACAGTTCTCAATTCAATAAAATGTACAAAAAGAAAAAAAAAAAAAGGCACAGAACCAAGTTGAGTGGGATTGAGGATTAATAGTGAGAATGGTCACTCTGCTTAGGTACAGGAGGTGACAAGTCAATGAGATGTCAGTGGGTGACCTCAGGGTGATCTTTTTTTGCTGCCCCACTTCCTTCTCTGCTCACCAGCAGCAGTGGCCAGAGCCAGGGAAGGGCAGGGGCGAGGCCTTGCTGCTGGGCCATGCTGGAGCTACTGCCTTCCAAGAAGGAGGCCTGACTCCTTCAGGGCATATCTCGCCTTTGAGCAAGATGTAAGGCGTCGATGGAGAGCTGAGCTCAGTTTCCCACCTTGTATCAAATTGCACTTCACCCTACAACACTGTGTGAGACACTGGCTGCGAGCCACTGTTCGAAAGCATCATTGTACCCTGTGTATTTTACATTATATTTAAAATAACAATAGTATATCATAGTAATTGATACATCACTTAAATTACAAGTAACTTAAAGCAGTTACTTCCAAACAAATACACTACTTCTTCCCAGCTATTAATGCTTACTGCGAGGAGAATACTTCTTTTTGCATACGTACAAGGAAAACATACCTGAATCTAGTACTCCCTGGTTGAATGTAGGAAAGGTAATATCTTTTAGCTGAAAGAGATTTGATTTTGGGGCTACAGTAATGATAATTTTTTTAAAAAAAAATTAAAAAATCATATTTTCATATTCTTGGTCCTTTTCTGAGTCCCATTGCATAGTGGAGGGATGTTTGCAAGGTATTAGCTGTAGACTACAAAATGTAGGTATTTCACATGGAGCCTCAGTATGCAGCTATTGCATCAACCTTGCTGTTACACCGATCCTATGGATATGGAGCCTGATCATCCTGAGACCCAAGTTGACATGATTGGCATTCATTGTATTAACTTGGGAGTTAAGGCTGCCTGTTTCTCATGGTATTCATGCAGGCTGGCAGTGGTATCAAAAGCTGGCCTAACTGAATAAGGACCCTGTAGTTTTCCTTTCCACTTCTACGGCTTTTCTGTTGTTTGGGATTTTTTGTTTGTTTGTGTGGTGGTGGTGTGGGTTTTGTTGTTTGGTTGGGTTTTTTAGTTTTTTTGTGTTTTGTTTTGTGTGTTTTTTTGTTTTTTTTTTTTTTTTAAAAAATCCAAATTTCTTTCTGCTCTTCAAACAATAAACTGCCTTAAGTGGAAAAGCATAAAAATAAAGGCACGGGTGCTTTATCTAGTCCTAAATATCTGCACACACAACAAGTCGTGTTAAGCAGAATGAGGACTGAAACTGATATTTAAGCTCCCTCACGTGTCTCCTTTCCTAAATTAATATTATCTGTCCAGTGTAAGCCTAGAGACCTCTTCTCTGATATTAGGGCAATGTTACCAGTCAGAATAACAGTGACTTCAGAAGTAGCTGGTTTGGTTCCTTGGTGTAAATTAGAGGAGGGGGGTGTGTGTGGAAAATCCATCATCTTCTTTCCTAACTGTTTTTTTTCTGATGTGCTAAAAAGATGAGAGGAAAACATCAAAAACTTCCTTAACTAAGAAGAGGGAGAGATCTAGCTTCTCTGAAGGAGCCAGTCAGCAGACAAAAAAGGTGTAAAATATGTTTGCGAGTTACCCTGACTTTTATAATATTTAGATGTGTGTGATTACTCTATTGACGTCAGCTAGCAGGGCGAGATGGCATTCTTCCAGAGCACTTGGTTTTTTTCTCATTAGCAAGGAAGAGCTATCAACCTTTTTTTTTGATATTATGTCTAATTGAAGCCACAGCTTCTGCACCATGTTCTCATTTCCAGCTACTTGAAAGGATCAAGGACAAACTAAAGGGCCTCCTGTGACCTGCAGAACATTAAAACTCAGAACCTCTGGGACTGATTTTAGAACTTGATAGGGTTTGGTAGTTTGGGTTTTTTTTCCTCTCCAAATATCTTAATGCTTTACAGAAAAGTGTTTCAGGACCCAAGCTGATGAGCCATGTCTCTTTTCTCTCCTTTTTTTTTTCTTTTTTTTTTTTTTGCTTTTTTTCCTGATCAAAGCATCTCAGCAGAATCTCTTTGATGTCTCCCTAGCTCTAGCTGTATCATAAGCAGTTTGACACACTAAAAAGGCAAAAAGCATTTGTGGAAAAAATAATTTTCCAAACAAGATGATTTTCCACTCAAACAACTAAGAAGCACACAGAGCAAAGGCTTATACAATCGGTGGTGTTTTGATTCCATGCTCAGCCTTCAAGGAAGGGAGCACTTAACCAAGTTGTTTTGGTTTGTTTGGTGTGTTTTTTGTTGTTTGTTTTTTTTTTTTTTAAATTCCTTCTGCTTTTTCTTCTGGAAGTTCTCATACGCCCCCCCCTCAGAGCCTCCCCTTGCACTGACCGCAGAACGCCTGCTTATTCCATCCCAATCAAGACTTAAACAAGCATGAAGCCTATTGTGAGCAAGAGGAAAATCAGGCCAAGTCTGTTTATATTGCGAGTTGTTAATAACAACAACAGCTCTTGGCTTTTGTAAAGCACATGTCAGGCAAGGAATGCAGAAGGCTTTTAAAACGGGCATTAATTAATTTTGACAACCTCCACCCTCTTCCCTTGCCATGAAGGTAGTAATGAGCCAGGAACGTTGATTGGCTTTTAATGTCCCTTCCCAAACGGTGACCTGTCCTCCAAATGATGGGGTGGGTGTGCCTGGGCAGGGTGAGGGAGGAGATGGGACCTTTCCATCTGTGCGAGGGTGGCACAATCATCCCCAGGAGGGGCTTCTGGCACCGAAAGTCTCACATGACCCAAGAAGCAAACTGGCTTTGGGGGAAGGATTCCTGAGGTGTGTTTTAACCTGTCTGTAGAAACGGCTGCTGTTTCTTAAATGTTAGAGTTGGGACTCCCTCAGTTACCCCGCGGCGGGGAAAAGACAGATTGCTCACAAGGTAATTGGGGCATGGTGATATGAACTGTTCAGTTGGGCAGCTACTCTTCTCCACTGGATTCCACCATCCTGTCATTTCATCTGGTGACAGAAATCTCTGAGCTGAGCCAGAATTAAAAAAAAAAAAAAAAATCATCCTTTTTGCACTAGAATTGCTAGAATTTAAAAATACTAAATAAAGGGGAGCTGAAAACCGTTCACACTATTTATTGTACTTGCTTTCTGTGACTGCAGAGGGAACATTCATCATGTATACCTAAAGAAATGTATAGTGGCTACTTTGCCCACGTTAAGTGTTGATGCAGGTACTGTGAATATGATTCTCTAGCCTTTGATACAAAACTAGGACGAAGTTATCTGTAGAGTTCCATCGACTTCAGCAGGCTTTGAATTGGACTGAGATTTCACAAAGCGACCTAAGAACTCTTCTCCCCATGCACAGACCCAGATGCTTTTATGCAGACCTGAGCCTCCCTTTGAGCTGCTTGGGCTAGCTGAACCAGCTGACAAATTCAGCAGAAAACTGTGCTGCTTTTGCCTGATCGTTTTTCTGCTGAAATTGTGAGCTGAACTGACTTTTGAGCAGGGCCTAGAGAAACTATATTTCGACGCATAAACAATAAAGAGAGGAACTATTCATTTGTTTACCAAACCGAAGGCTCTTTGAGGTGTGGTGGCATTTACCGAAGTCTTTTGGGTTTTGTGCGCTTCCAGATTTTCCACATTTTCACATGGCTTCTGTTGGACTCTCTCTTCTCTTCTTTACTCACCAGCTGTTCCTTCATATAAAGAGCTTGTTGAAGATATGTAATTTAAAACCTGTTTTGAAAGCTTGCCCACTGAAACATCAGCACGTGGAGGGTGTTAAGGGTCTCTCAACCAGTAGATAATCTTCTGAAAGACTATTTTTCATAGGAGTTAAGTTTTAAACGCAAACCTAAAAGTTACTTTGTAAGAAGTAGCTAAAAATATTTATACAAATCCCTGGATTAATTTTCTTAAATCCTTCAGTAGTAAGTCTTACTGAATTGAGAAAACTTGGGAAGCGTGGTGTGGGAATGTAAAATATGTGAAATTAGATTTCACCTTAGTTAAGTTCTTTGCTAGATAGCCTTGTAAATATTTTGACTGGACCAGTCAGCCACAGCAAAAATGCCTTCCTTCCCCCCCCCTTCTTTTTTTATGTGCCATGAGCATAAACAATAATACGCTACAATTCCTGGTTCAAACTCCAGAATCTGATTTTATATCTCTACTCACCTCACCTAACTTGGAGGGAGTCTGAATAATATCAGGGTTATAATTGATAGAATTACTGTCTTTCTACCTTTAAATTTTATAACAGTATCTTTAAATATCATTCTAGCATCTTTAGATCTAAAAGGTCTTTTAAAGTATCTTTTAGTAGCCTAATGTAAAATTATTACTATCATTGATTGCTATTGCATATCAATTTTGCTATCAATATATTGTTTGCTATTGCATCAAAAGAAGTGTGGCCAGCAGGTCAAGGGAGATGACTCTGCCCATCTACTCTGCTCTCGTGAGACCCCACCTGGAGTACTGCATCCAGCTCTGGGGCCCCCAACATAAGGCGGACATGGACCTGTTGGAGCGAGGCCAGAGGAGGGTCATGAAGATGATCAGAAGGCTGGAGCACCTCTGCTATGAGGACAGGCTGAGAGAGTTGGAGTTGTTCAACCTGGAGAAGGCTCCGGGGAGACCTTACAGCAGCCTTCCAGTCTCTGAAAGGGGCCTACAGGAAAGATGGGGAGGGACTCTTTATCAGGGAGTGTAGTGATAGGACAAGGGGTAATGGCTTCAAGCTGCAAGAGGGGAGATTTAGATTAGATCTCAGGAAGAAATCTTTCACTCTGAGGGTGGTGAGACACTGGAACAGGTTGCCCAGGGAAGATGTGGATGCCCCACCACCGGAGGTGTTCAGGGCCAGGTTGGATGGGTCTTTGAGCTACCTGGCCTAGTGGAAGGTGTTCCTGCCCATGGCAGGGAATTTGGAACTTTAAGGTCCTTTCCAACCCAAACCATTCTATGATAAGCTTCCAGATTAATTTAGATCTTTTAATATGGCAATTATTTTAACATATTCATAAATAATATACAGGAAAGTAGTTGCTTTGCTACTTTTTTCTTGTTAATCTTCCAAGCACCTAAGGATCTAAACCATGGCTTATAAATAAACAGTTTCTTTGGGAAAGGAAAATACAGCATTCAATGGCATGAACATCAGCTCACTGTTTTATTAAAGTTAATGTTTATTTTAAAAGGACAAGGAATTAATGATAACTATATTCAACAAAACTAGACTGACATAAAGACATGAGCGGTATATTTTTAACATAGCTGAGCATGTCGTGGCCATCTCTTATAATAGTGTCCGTGTTTCATTTTTTTGAATGTATGTAATTATATAGGGAGCAAACTCACGGTCCATTTTGTCCTGCAACCCTCCCCTGTGATGGGCTATCACTTCTTACTTCAAAGGAGAGTATTCCAATATAGGAGAGAGTTGTGTGTTGTGGTTTTTTTGTTTGTTTGTTTGTTTTTTCTCCTGTAGCAGTCTTTTCCCTATAATCTGTAGCCATCCTGAAGCTTGGGGTTCCAAGCTTTTGTAGCTATGACTGGTATATCATTAGGTAGAAACAGCTGTTTCTTTCTACTACAACTGAATTATAGATGTAGTATTTGTGTAGATATCTTTTAATTATTAATTATCTGAATTGCCACACTACCAATATGAACCAGTTACGGACCAGCTCTTTACTGTGTTAGGAGCTTTGTAAACATAGAATAGAGATTTTTTTGTGCCTCGGAGAGTTCAATATCTATATAAAAGTCTTAAGGCGGCGGATGCTGACTGACAGATGGAAGTCACTGAATAGAGGCAGCAATGAGATGAATTTTATCTGCATGATATGGAGTCATACCATCATAACTGATGCTTAACCTCTGCCAAGTGTATCACAGTTTCTAGTTTGAGTTTTAAGGAGCAGCAAGGGAACCAAAGGAAGATCACTGAAGTGACTTTGTGGGTATCAATAAGGGATTCCTTTCCAGCACAAGGGACAGCACGGGAGAAAGCAAGGAACCATACAACAATAGAAAGAGGAGGATGAAAGAGGGGAGATAACTCATCTGTACTTATGGACTGGAAGTCGTGGGAAAAAGACGTGAGAGAGTATGATGTGAGAGGACTGGTGACATGGAACCTCATTAAGTGACGCTTGGAGAGAGGGAGCACTTCAATATGATTTTCGCTTGCAGTTTAATAACAGTTAGAAGCAAAAAATGCAGAGATAAACACTCCAAACAGAAATTATGTTGGCAAAATGAGGTTACCTTCTGTTTGCTTTTGTACCTCAGAGTATGTTGTCACACCAACTGATAGCTAATTTGCAACCCACTGGTTTGGCAAAATCAATGTCCCAGTTGGGCAGCTCAGCCCATGAAATGCATGTTAGATATGCCTTAAAGCCATAATTTCAGACATATTTATTATGGTCCTTTATATTGAATATATATAGTTGGTCTACATAGACAAATAGTTTTGAGTAGTATGACTCAGCACAGCCCAGCAGTATCTGTAAGGGGTGTCTTTTGACTTAGAATCATAGAGTGGTTTAGGTTGGAAGGGACCTTAAAGATCATCTAGTCCCAACCCCCCTGCCATGGGCAAGGACACCTCCCACTAGACCAGGTTGCCCAAAGCCTCATCCAACCTGGCCTTGAATACCTCCAGGGATGGGGCCTCCACATCTTCCCTGGGCAACCTGTTCTAGTGCCTCACCACCCTCAGAGTGAAAAATTTCTTCCTGAGATCTAATCTAAATCTCCCCTCTTCCAGTTTGAAGCCATTACCCCTCATCCTATCACTACATGCCCCTGCAAAAAGTCCCTCCCTAGCTTTCTTATAGGTGCCCTTAAAGGAGTAACTTTTCAACTTAACATGTAGCCATGTTTATTTTTTTTTTCTCAAGTAGGAAAAATATCTAACCTGTTCTCACCTCTTTAGGAGGAACACAAACCTAGGATTAGGAAAAGAGTAATTAGAATGCACAAAGGAGTCGCATATGAACAGTGTGGGAATATGACTTGATTAAGGAAGGCACGATGCTTAGAGCAGACTTTCACTGACTTATTTCCGTGCAGTTTTCCTCCAATGTAACTTAAGACCGCAACTGGCTACTCTGAAGCTACTCTTCTAAGCATTCTCCCCATTTCATATTTCCTACCTGTGGCACCTGAGAAATCTGAATTTATATTGAATTGTCAAGAATAGCAATCACACAAACAGTGAAGGATGAAGTCCCTGTGGTTTATTTTCTGCCGTTTACTGAGTAGTGAATTACAATTCATAAAACCATTTCTCTACTCTCAGTGCACAGTGCCCCATATTACTAAAATCATTTGGTTTCACAAATCCGATTATGTTCGTACTATTTCTGAAACAAGACATTTCCCTTTCTGTTATCTTGGATAATACAATTTCCAGTGTGCATTTAGAAGATCAGAGAACCTCAATGACCACAGCTGCTCCTATTTTTATGGCGCATATTGTTCATGGTTCTCCACAGCTAGAGATGACTTAGTTATGTGCTTCTGATTATTAAACCTTATAATAACATAAGGCATGCTATACAATCAATTACAATAAATTACTTTATTGCCAATATCTAGCAATTTCCTGTTATTCTTATCTCAATCATTTTCAACAGAACAAATTGCCTAATTGGGTGTTTTATGTGCAGCTGATCATCGTGACCTTAAGGCTGCAGGGGCAATGCATGAAAAGGGGAAGAGAGCTTTGAAGATCCTCAATCATATTTGCTCATTATTGCATCTCACTAGGAAATGTGTGGAAGGTCCCCACCTTGGTTGTGCACATCATAGTCCTGAGCTTCTCTGTATATGTGCTAGTTCACTAGCAGCCTATCGTGGTCAAGGAGAGAAGATGAAAATGGCGGTTACGCTAATGTCTAACTGCTAAACACCTACGGCTTGACTTATAAATTAATAATGAAAAAAAAATTTCAATATTCAACCCCTTTATTAGCCTTCTGAGCCTTTGACTATTCCTCTGTAGCAAGACGAACTACAAGTCTTTGAGAGAGGACTGAGATTCTCCTGCCACCTCTGCAAAATAGCAAGTACAAAAGATCACAGGGATGACACTGAAATGATGTTAGCACTTGGCAACATCTCATGCATTGCTGGCTCTGAAGAAGCAGGCTGAAATCACAGGAGCATGCTGTGAAAGGCCATTTTGTAAACGCAGGGAGAGACACTTGCTGCACTCAAGAATATGTAATCTGAACTGTGAGACTGACAAACTATGAAGTGCATTTTACAAAAGAAATAAAAGTGCAAAGCAATAGGGAAAAAAAAAAAGAAAGGTCCAAATCCTATATGTAACAGGAATTACAGTGGAGCCCAGAGGTCCCAATTTCAAGTTCAGAGAATTAACTAAAAAAAAAAAAATCCCCTTTTGTTTCAGCATGTGTATAGCAGTGCTCAAGAACAGCTAGGGATCCTCCCGGCACTCGCAAATCCACCCCAATTTGTGACTTGCACAGGCTCTGGTACCCTGGCAAAGCTTTGCTGTGCTCTCTCTGCTTCTGTCCCACCCCTTTCTAAGTAGCCCCCTTGTTCATGTGTTGCTGTTGTGACCTTCACTTCAGCAGAGAATGCGCAGCTCCCCATGGACAATTCAAGGTGTTTTCTCCCTTCTGCACTTTATCAGCTTCCAGTAGTATGGGAGGTAGCCACTGAGTTTAGATCCTAAGCACTCTTTCCATAAGACATTGGGTCAGTCAGGTCTAGAAATAATTGCATTCAAACCAAATTCTTAGAGGCATATCCAAAGTAGATAACGCTTGTGGCTGCTGCCCCATATTTGCTCCTTACCATAAGGAACTGTAATGACAGCAGTAGGTTATTCACAGCAAAAAGTGAGTATTTGGGAAACAATTTATGGGACTAGGTTGAACATATCATTCACTGTGGAGAGAAATATAAAAATGCCCAGAGAATGTCTTTGAAGTAGCTCAGCCTTCAACTTGTTTTCAAAAATAATATGCCTAAATCAATGAGTTGTTGTTTTAAGAAAGAGATAGTCAAGCTTTCTTGTTCATTTTTAGAATACTTCAATTGGCTCTTGTGCCATAGAAAATGAATTAATTTTAATGTGACAGGTCTAATTGTGGAAGTGTCTTAAGTTTTTATATAGTGATAACTGAGGCTTGAAAATACATTACAAAAACATGTTTGGGCAGGTTTGAACAGACTTGGAAAATACGTTACAAGAAAATAGAACAAGCTAACTAGAAAGTGAAAGGGAAATGATTTGCTATTCTTTTACAAAGATGAAGGATTTATCTATTTCCATTGGTACAAAGTGGAGGAAAAAAATTATAAAACTAAGCAGGAGACAGTAATGCAGTTTTAAAGTAAGCAATTTCTATGACAAAAGGAAGATTATTGTTTGTTTTCAGTTTTCTGATTTATTTTTTGAAATGGAATTGAAAGTCCATTCATTGGGAGCTTTTTCTCAATAAGGGGCTACTTAAATGAGTGAAGAATTTAAGTTCAAGGGGTGTTTTTTGTTGGAATCTTTTTTTTTTTTTTTTTCAGTTTAGTTTAAAACGTTATTTCCTTGCATGAATAAAGTTTCTGTCATATAGCAGCATTCAGTGTTGTGGAAATGAAGGCAGAGAGCAGGCAGGTCTGTTAAAAATGTTTTGCTAAATAAATCATAATGAAAATTTATTGAAACATTATTTGCCAGTTAGAAGGCTGCAGAAGTCGAGAATCACGTCCAGCCTTGCGTATTGGTCCAAAACTCATTCTGCTGACCTGAGGGCCTAATTTAATAGCCCAAGTTCTTTGGGCTATGGTTGGCAGAGAGATGCTGGGTGAGATGTGTTGCCCCCGGCAAGCAGTCCCCATCGACTTTGGAAGGAATTCGAACAGATGGGTTTTAGGCACCAGGGGTCTGAGCCCTGAGGTTCAGAGGCCGAGGATCAGATCTGAGAAGTCCTGGCAACTGATTTTCACAGGTTATCTTTAGATGGGCAGCTTCAGTGATTTCAAATTCAAAAATAACTTTAAAAATTACAGTACCTACATTTCAAGGTGTCTGGCTTGCTTCAAACTGGAATTAGTTTCTGAAGCTTTGTCTTTCTGGAAGTGCTAGACTAGTTCTGGTCTTCACAGGTGGCAAGTTAATAAACTGCTTGTAATAAAACACTTTTCAGGCTTTCTCCTTTTCCTTTAGAGGTGCCTATATCCTGTCTGAGACTGATCTGGTCAGTGGAAGTTCTTGCAAATAGCACTACTTTTTAGTCTAAATGAGCTCATATTCTACAGCTCTGCATTGTGAAGGGCTCTACAATTTTTCTGAGGTGCGATTCTTTTTATACACCTCTTAATCTTCCTGTCTTTTAAGCAATGATCAAAAAAAAAATCCAACTTGCCAGCAGCTCTCAGTGAGATCAAAGAGGAAGGGAAAGTGGTTTGCTAACAATAGACTACCACCCTCTATCTGAACAGGCTGAAATTATGATGAGGTATAAGGTGGGGACGTGTTTTTGACGCAGGGTTCTGTGCCAGAGCTTGAGCATTTTGAAGCTTTCACAGGAGCACTTGAAGGTATTTCTGCGTATGAATAGTAGGAAAGTTTTTCCTTGGGGAAGATCATGTTATTTAGTCCTATATTAATCCTGACAGCAAACCCGTTAATATATTGATTTCTCAAAACATACTGATTTAGCAAATAATTTAACAGCTTACTTAATACTTAATGTAAATTAAGGCTTATTTCTTTGCTTGAAATTAACTGCTTTCAAATGTTTTGTTCGTTTTGGGCCTAACATTTTCTGTTATGTTTGAGTATAAGGAAAACTTGATTAGGGAAATAATGATTTCGGAATCTCCTGATATAGCCTGTCCTTGGGAGATCCTGCTCCTTTGAAATAGGTTCTCTATGCGTTATTTTTGGAGAGCTACTGCCTAGCCGAGAAGCCAGGACAACTATTTCATTAGTTATTTTCCTCAAGTATGCTGGATAATGACAATGTATTACATGTTTACGAAGGTGATGTGTCAGCCGCTAGTCTGTGAAAACCCTTAGGACTCAAGTCTTCCACGCTTGTACGTGAAAACCTCCAAGAGGATCCCAGGAAGACTTTTTTAATGCACCCCATTGGGTTCATTGAATAGCCTGTTTGACTCATAATACCTTCATGGTCTAAAACTGCTGTTACTTCTTGTGCGAGAATGCGGTGGAAAATGTGTTTTATCAACACTTGCTTCACTGGGAGGAAATTTAATCCATGGCACTCTGGTCTTTAGCTTGATGTGTCCAGGATATGAATGTTTTATCAGAAATTTTCCAAACAGGAAGGGACTTGTTAACCATTATCAAGCTCATCAGTGATAAAGCAGAAGAACGTGGGAGTTTTTCATTTTGAGCCTTGCACCTGGACTTCAAGAGCTCATAAACAGATGGTTTTTTTTCCCGTTTTGGAATCAGCGGTCCTTACAAATCCAGTTTAGACATCCTGAACATCTGGCATGGAAACAACAGAGGTGGCAGGTTAGTGGACTTGGACACAGCAGGACACTTATATTTCTTCTTGGCAAGTCAGTCTTTTTATTTTTGGCTATCCAGTGTTTTTCAACGTCTCACACTACTCTGTTTAAAAAGCCATAAGAAAAACTCATAGGTGGTCAAGTAATTTTGCATTTCTGGGAAAGCGGTACTCCCAGTATTAATATAATTGGGTATCTGCAGTTCAGAATTAGACCTGCATAAGACATAACAGCAGTGAAAGTATATTCATATGAGTTCAGAAGGTTTCCTGACACTTTTCTTCTAACTCAATGATCTCTTGTGAGTCTTATGAGAGAGAACTTACTCAGGTTTTGCTGGAGTTAAAATCCACCCAGTCCCTGGGCATTCTTTTTGGCATTGTTGTGTTTTTATATTTGTATAATCTTAGTTCTTTATAATCATGACATTGCTGACACCTTTTCAAAACATCTAAGAAAACTGGGGTCTAACTGTGTTTGGAAATAGCAAATACAACTGTGATAAAGCATGCTTCTTCTAGTCTTTGTGGAAACAAATAGTGAATCTTACAATTAAAGGATGCTCAATACCTCTCTAAGAGTACTTAGCTGACAACACTGTAGCTGATAAAATTATGGTATAGATATATCTGTGCCAAAAAAATATAAAAATCAATTACTTCTCAACTTCTAATTTGTCATGTAGGTTCTAGCACAAATCTCATTTTCTTAACTACTCTCAGTGCACCAAAACATATATCACTTAATTCTTGGCCTTGGCTGTGTTGATAATTCTTTACAATTTAATGAAATGTAAATCATAGCAATTGTTGGATGTGTCCTGTGGCCCAGGATAGCATACAATGCACTTATTAAATATTAAACCATGACCTACACTCATGCATCATAATCATCCACTGATGGATTAATAACATTCGTCCTTCTAAGACGAGGTGGCCATTTGTAACTTTTACAGTAAATGTCCCAGAATAGGGACAGTGTCCCTAGATGACACCTTGCAATCCAGTATGTTCTAGAGATAGTGAGTATGTACTGTTAGCAGGAACAGCAACATAATTTTAGTTTCTGTTTTAGCAAATCCTGAGCACTACCTGGGTTTAGCTGTTTAACTGGTGTCTTTGTACTTAGACCATTGTGCTAAAGGTCTCCTAAGAACAGAAAAAAGAACAGGAAGTGTCCCCATCTCCACATGAGACCTTTTCCATAGAGATATATTTGAAATTATGAACTCTGTGCTCTATGTTGGCAGGAGAATTTCTATTTTCACGTGCATTAAAACAGTGAAATCACAAGTTTTTATATATATTTTTTTTATATAGATATAATTCTTACCCAAAAAGCTAATAGTTTTGACCAGTTTCTATGAGTTTAAGGAAGGATTTGCTAGAAAAGAAATCAGTATTTTATTGTGGTACCCAGCAATGATAGACAGGGCAAAAAAGAGTCCCTAAGTGTACCACAATATAATCAAGAATATTCCATTCTTCCAAAACTTATCAAGTGAAATCCTCATCTTCGTGAGGTCATTGCAATTTTTGCAGTCAATCACAGTGATTCATCTACCAGACTGCATGAAACCTTGTAATGAAGTATGTTTCATTAATTACTTCTGGGTAGAGAACTATATTAAAAGGGCATACACTGCAGTTTTCAAAATTGAGTATTCAACAACAGGAACAAGTATATTTCTGTTGGAAGAATATCAGAGGTGAAACTGGCTTCTTTGGATTTTGTATGCCTTTTAAGAGTCAAAATATTGTGCTAATTTGCAATAAAGAGCCTGATTTTCAGATCATAAGTAAAAGCCATTGAGCTCTTTTAAAATGGTGTTGCAAAGCAGTCTGAAGATCTCATCTAGCTGACATCCCGAGGGGTTGAAAGCTGGAAAATTTGAAGCCTGTGAAAGGATATCTGGAGGATCAATAATCTGCAGACAAAAAACCACAGAGGATGTCTGTACCAGGAAAATGTAGAACATGCCTTTTTCTTAAGTGAAAGAAAATTCTTGGAAGCAGGCCTGTGTTTGTGTATACACCCAGATTCTGTAAGGGGAAAATAAAGCGGGGCTGGTGGGGGGAGAGCACTGTAGCTGAGTTGATATAAGATTTTTGTAATGGAAACTGAAAACCTAGGTGAAACAGCACAGTCCTCCCAGTATTATGTGAGAGAAAAACTGATTACTCAGTCACTAGTAGAAGATGGCAAACCTCCATATCTCTTAAATAAGGTTTTGTATTGCTCACGAAAGCATTTCAGTGTGGATGGTTTCAAAATAAACACTAGAGCATGAAGTGAAGGCTGTAATATTATAAATATCTCTAACCATCTTCCTCTGTGTTTCTGTGGTGAACGTTCATCCTTTGAATCATCATGTGGTTTTTCAAGGAGGTTTCCGTGGCTTGATATCAGCCTTCAGGACCTCATGGGAGGATGCAGTGCTATTCTGCTGCCTTGCATGGTGAGATGTACCTCTCTACCTCCGCCTCAGCCACGCACACCCTGTTTTGAGGCAGGAGAGAGGTGGGAAGTCCAACTCAGAAAACAACACGCTCTTCAGATCTTGAAGTTGGCAGTAAAACTAACAAACCCTATCTAGTTTCAGGGCATCACTACAGCCCTCAGTGAGGCCTGATGAATTCAGGGCAAAGGTTTACTCTGTGTAAAGAGTGTAAAGGATGTAAACTTAGTCATGTTGTGGGTAAATGTTCACGGGAAACTGGGAAGAGACCTCCAGCTTACACGAGACAGTAAGCTCAGCTCAGTGGGCTGTAGGTAAAAGGCTCCCTCCTGCTCATCTCCAGCACACTAAGCCACTCAACGGTGCCAGCAGGACAGGACAAAACAGATACAAAGCAGAGATCGTATCTGGAATACAATTTTAAACCAGTTCCGTATTTACACATCCACCAGACAGCCCTGGTTGAATCTGGTGGCAAATGTGGGCAGATAAAAATATCTATCTCCAGAAAAAATCCTCCTCCCATTAAATGTGCAGAATAAAAGCATCATAAAGTAATTTTTAGAATCTGAATGAGATTAAAATAAAACAATGTTGCTTTTATAATCTTTAAATTGAAATGCAGAGCACTCCAAGACAAAACTAGGGAAACATAGGTCAGAAGCAATCTGGAAAAAAATGGGATGTTACTAGTAATAAGGCAATATTTCTCATGTGGTGTTCACTTATAGCTGAAGTAGGATTTGCTACTTTGATATATTTTGTGCCATTTGTAGATTATTGCTCTTAAATTAGGTACGTTGATCAAAAATCAGTGGGTCCAACACCAGCCATGTTACAGATGGTATGCAGAAAGTGTTTCTACATATTCAAACATTTACTCTATATTTACAGATGCATAATTGAGTATAGTGTTGGGCCCCCCTACTGTACAGGTAAATAAGAAACAAGCCAATACATAACCAGGTTTTAGTGAGTAAATGTACCTGTCACAAATAACTGGAATGCTTTAACAGTTGTCTTGGCAGAGAGGCTGAATGAAGTCAGACTGGGAGAAGTCTGTACTGGGACTTTTTTATCCAGAGTGATTAATCTGACTTCTCTCACGTGGGCTTAAAACAAAGAGGAGCAAGATCTTTAGAGGCAAGTGAATCAATAAATTGTCAGGGGTAGTTTGCATTGTTGATGTATAGTAACTCATGGAAAATGATGCATGAGAGGCTGACCATGTACTAGAAGGAACTTCAGGACATAATGATAATTTATTTGAAGGAAGGAGAATAACCATAATTAAAATACAACAGCAAAAAAAAAAAAAACAAACCCAAACCAAAAAAACAACCCCACCCAAACCCTACAACCTGAAAACAGCAGTAACAACAGCCCATGAGACAAAAGGACATGCAGTATGCGAGAGTTTTAATGCGATAAATCCAGGACCGTTAGCCATATCCTTAAGTGTGCTTCTTTCAAATGTCAATCCTCTTGATTGCTCGGAGAACTTTGAAGCATAGAATATGAATGAATGGTGTCTCTTCAGCTTAGCTGCTCCAAATTGAAAACAAAAGAGCAATTCTAAGTACTGATCAAGCAACCATCTCAATAAGAGGAAGAGTTAGACCCTTTTCTGAGCCTTAGGCTAGCTGTTACTTCTTGTTTAGAGGGCCAAAGCCTGATTAATCCTGGCAGAGGTACCACAATATATATCGGAGGGATGTTCTGAATCCCTCATTTGGCCTTTTCTGTCTTTCTGTACTACAGCGTATTAAAAATTTATTAATTCCAACTATTAATGCTCGATCATCTTTACATTGTAAGTGCAATAAAAACGGCATCCAAGTGTAAATGAGGATCAGTCCTGTCAACATTTACAATTAAGATTTTTAAGCATATCAGGGATATAAACGTTTTCACTATATCTCACTCCTGTGGATTGTCAAGATAGTCAAAAGACTTTCCACCAAAGCATAAAGATAATGACACCCTAAAAGAAAAGGGAGTCACAAATACATATTCTTCTTTTTGAATGCCTCTTGTCACCAACATTTTCCTTGAAAAACCTAGCATTTTATTTGTTCCGTTTCCAAATGGATGCTTTTCTTTCTCCCCAGGTAACAGAGAATAATTTAGAGTAAAATCCACTTGTGTGTGAAGATGCACCCATCAGTTATGGTAACCCTTGAAGGTTTGTGCAGGACCAGATGCAAGAAATGCAGTGTCTCAGAGCTGAGGGCAAGGATGCTGTCCATAAAACACTCTTCAAAAGTCTACAATAAATTCTAAACCCACAGTTAATGTACAGATATATGTATGTACAATTTGCCTAGCTGAGTTTTGAATATCCGCTGGGATGGACATTCTCAGTCTCTATGGGCATCTTGTTTCAGGGCTTAACCAAAACTTTTTTCTTATGTCCATCTGGAATTTCCCTTGCTGCAATATTCAAAATTTGCCTCTCATTCTTTCTCTTTGTACCACCAAGAGGAGTCTAGCTCTGTCGTCTTGATAGCCCTCGTTTAGCAGCAGATTACTGCAACTGGATCCCCTTTACTCCTCTCTAAGGCAAAGTCCAAATTATGCAAGGTTTTAGTTATATACTTATTTTGTCTATTTAATTCCACATAGATTTTAATGAATTTATAAAATACACCTAACATTATGTATAATTTGTGCATATTATTAAACATGCCAGTATAAACTGAGTACAAGGAGTACAGTTCTGTATTAGATTAGCTTTTTATAGTGGATTTTATAATTTTCATCTTAAAGTTTAAATTCATAAGTGTCTCCGAGAAAGATATTTCACATACAAAGAACTACCATCTTTTGAAAATGTAGTATTTGCACTCCATTGAGATGAAAGCCTGGAATAAGTATAAATAAGTGATAAAAGTATGGAATACAATCACTCCATGCTCTGTGACTTCAATTTTGGATAGATACTGACCTCTAAACTGTGATTGCAGTTTTCTTTTAGTCCCACAGACCTTAACAGTTTGATTAGAAATGTGAGTCCCAAATTATGAAAAATTGCCTCAAAATGGGAAAAAAAAAATAATCTCCTTTTCTTCCTCTCCAAATAGCGTATTATATAAAACTTCAGTTCAAGCACATATTTCATATTTAGCTGTTTGCGCTTCTTGGGCAGAAGCCCTCCCTGGCAAACAGAGCCAGTGGTGCGTGCGTGGCCTGTGTTTTATGGGGCACTGTGATTTAGTGAGTAGTCTGCTACAGCCAGTTGGCAGAAGTCAGCTGGAGGATGCCCAGCACTACAAGGATGCACCACATTATGTGCTCATATGGAGCCTGGTCGTTCTGTGCATGTGCAACAGCTCTGTGTGTACAGGTCTGCTGCTGAATTGCGTCTTGGGGACAAAAATGCTGCCTCCCTTGCTTTCATCTGCACTCCGTTCTTTCAGGTCCCTTTGCCCAGGGGCAGAGTCAGGGAGTGAAGTAGCAGACGAAAGTCAGTCAGGGAGCACTGAGGCAAAGTGCCCATGCTCAGCACCATGGGACTGGATGGGATGTATCCATGGGGTGCCGTGGGAAATGGCCAATGTCATTGTGAAGCCACTACCATCATCCTAGACAGATCATGGCAGTCAGGGGAGCTTCCTCATC
This sequence comes from Burhinus oedicnemus, assembly GCA_008921705.1. Taxonomy (NCBI): domain Eukaryota; kingdom Metazoa; phylum Chordata; class Aves; order Charadriiformes; family Burhinidae; genus Burhinus; species Burhinus oedicnemus. The sequence goes on from VFFE01007703.1 coordinate 1,684,089, forward strand.
ACTGGAAAAGGACATCATCACAGCCATGTTACAAAAGGGGAAGAAGGAGAAGCCAGGGAACTATCAGCTGGTCAGTCCCTGGGAAGATCACAGGGCAAAGTCTCGTAGAAGTTACTTCTTCTAGGCAGAAGGTGACTGGGAACAGCTCATGTGGATTTGCCAAGAACAAATGTTGCTTGTCAAACTTCATTTGCCTTCTATGATGAAGTGGCTGTTTCAGTGGATAAGGGGGGAGCAGTGGGCATACCTTCACTTTAACATGGCTTGCAGCATGGTCTGCCATAGTATCTTTGTAGTCAAACGGGAGACACACAGACTGGATGGGTGAACTACAAGGTGAGTGTCAAACTGGCTGGACTGCTGGGCTTCAAATGTATGGTCAGCAGTCAAAAGCCAGCTGATGTCTGGTTACTAGTGATATTCTTTAGGTTTCAAGAGAGGTGGCAGTAATGTCTAATATCTTTGCTCCTGGATGATGGGACAGAGTCAACTTTTGCTAGTTCACCAATGATACCAAGCTGGGGACCAGGGCAGGGAGACTTTCAGAACATGGAGATGTTCAGAACTTGACTGGCCAAGGCTCTAAGCAACCTGATCAAACTCTGGAGTTAGCCCTGGTGTGGGCAGGGGTTGGACCAGATGATCTACAGAGGCCTTGTGACTTATATTATCCCATGCTTCTATATACAGCATCTATGCAAGAAGCACACGTTGTATATACACAATAAATCTCTTTTGTTGAGGAATGTCCACCTTCGTGGAAGGGACAGAGCTCCACAAGGCCCTTCATCCACTGAAACTGTGCTCCTGTGTGAGCAGGTGTGTAAGATTTATAATTTTAAGCATGCTTACTCTGTTACTTATATGTGCAGAATCTTCTCATCTTTAAATCATAAAGTCATTTTGTTCCTCACAGAAATAATGAACCACAAGAGATGCTATTAATAATGTACCCTTCTAGATGTCCTAGATTTAGAAATGGTATGCTAAACCAGTATTTTTAGCTATCGATCACCCTTTAAGCAAGAATTTATCATACTTTTACGAATAGTCTTTTTTTTTGTCTCTGCAACTCTGTCTGATATAAAGGTGTCTCCTCGGTCAGCTTCTCCTTCTCCATAGTAAAATTTACTTTTATTTAATGCCAATTTGGGCCACAGAATTGGTAGAGAGAAGTTCGAAGTGGTTAGATACGGCTTGTGCTAATCTAGAAAACTTAAAACTCTGATGGGTAAACTTTTTCTTTGCTCAAGCAATTGCAAGAGAATTTTGGGGAGATTTATATGTGGTGTAACCTAAACTAGCACTCAGTTGCCAAGGCGAGCAGCTCCGAACAAGAAAAAATTGCAAGAAAAAATTAATCAAGGAATAAACCTACCAAGAAGTCTCTCTCAGCTGATTAATGAGTATTATTGATGGAAAGTGTATGGAAACTGAGAAAAGAGAGGTTCTGAGAGACCCATGGGAAATGATCAGTAGAAAATCCAGCCCTTATGACTTCTGTGAGTCTCTGAAACAAGGACAGAAACATGAGACCTCTGTGTCAATGGAGAGGTGAGGTTTTGTTTGGCCAGTTTTTTGGGTAAGGTAAGGCTTTCTTTGGTTACCATATTTCCCTCCAGGTAGAAGCTGAATGAGTCCATCCTAGTCTATCTTTGAGAAGGAAGGACAGCAGTGAGGAGCCTGTTTATGTGCCTGGCAGCACCCTTTAGTGACCACAGCTGTAGACCAGAGACCTCCTGAAGGGTTGGGCAGGAGATGGGACCTGCTTCTGAGCCTGCCCAGGGCACAAGCAGCCCCAGGCTGCTGAAGGCAATTTCCACTAGTGATCTGTGCCTGACTGAGAGCAGAGCAGAGAGCCAGAGGGCTCTCACCCCCTCCTTTTCTGCTCAGTCTAGGCAGCTGGCAGCTCTGTGGTCGTGTTAGGTCCTGCAGGGCTCTTCATGCTTTCTGGAGACAGGGATGAGAAAAGGACCATAAGTAAGACAGGTGGTGAAGCTGCCTTGTGTGGCGTCTCAATGGATGTGAGCTGCGAGGATGTACGCTGCCATGAGGGCCCACACTGTTGGTTACTGTAGCTCATCTGACAAAGAACAACTGCGTAATCTGTTGAGCTTTGATTACTAATAATTAGGTATCCCTACTCTGATTTCATTTGACGCCATTTCTGTTCCTTAATTCCTACAAAAATAAAATAAGAAGTTCTAAACCCAATTATTTTGTTCGTAACATAATTACCACTAATGAACAGCTGCCAAAAAGACAATTTTGTCTAAACAGTGTAATAACAATTTACCAATGGGCAGCAGTGTAAATGAGCTGTCCATCATGCAGCACTTTCTTAAATTAAAAACAAAGAAAGCCAGATCTTTTCCTTCTCCTGATTTTGATCGTGCGTAAACTGAATTGAACAGGCATTAAAAAAAAAAAATCACCGTAAGCTTATACGCAAGATTGTGACTGATATGTGACTCCGGAAAGGAGCCAGAGATCAGAGAATGTAACTGCTCAAAATCATCTACGGGCTTTATGCTGCCAACTTGCTTACAACCGAGAGTAAATGAGGTGACAAGGCAGCTCTCCATAGGAATGAGCACACAAAGCTTGAAGCTTGAATATCTTCTCGAAAACGCATGTAAGCCTGTGCCAGAGGAGAGAATGGATACTCAGGCCAAGATCAACCCAGAACCCTGCAAGCAGACACAGTGCTGTTGCTTAGTGCTGGGAGCCGGTTCACAGCCAATCCTCCTGACCCAGCAACAAAACGTCTAAATTTTTACCCTTAAACCCAAGCACAGCATACAGGTAATTTGCCGCAAAATCGCGAGCGGTAAGGCACCGTGTTTCAGCCGTTTATCTTACATATTTACCTTGCAATTTATTTCATCTGAAAAAACAATCTTCTGTTTGACTAGACCTACTTGCAGGGCCGATTTTACATTTTCCACGTATTTCTTTTTCTGCTTCAAATGCACCAGCCGTGTTGTGAGAATGCCTGCCCGTGTATTCTGCTGGAAGCACGTATTTGAGAATGTCTCAGTAACAGCCCATAAACAACCAGAGAAGAAACTGGTTCTTCAGCAGACAGTTCCTTCTGCCTCTGTTCAGCTGTCACTTCAAAAAGGGGGGACGATGGGGCTTGGAGGTGAGATGGAGTGGAGAGAGGTTGAGGTGCTAGATCAAAATCCTTTAAAAAAAAAAAGGGGGGGGGGGCAAAAAAGAAAACCAAAACAAACAAAACAAACCCAGCGAGTTATTTGAACTCCATGAGCTTGGCACAGGAATTTCTATGCGGGGGTGTTTCTGATTTCAGTTAATTTTTGGAGAGCTGGCGGTTTCCTGCATGTTGGCAGCGTGTGTGCCCGGCCTCTCCGACGCTGGGCTCCCCTTCCAGCACGTTGCTCACCCGCCTTGCGTTGCACCTCTTGCAGCCTTGGCAGGGCAGATCTTGTGGGCAGCTCCCGGTTGTTGCCTGTCCTTCGTTATTTTAGGTGGGACGGCACAGAAACAGTGTGCTTTAGTTCATCCCGGTGTCTGCAGTACCAGCACTGTGTCCAAATAAACATCTTTATCCCTACGGGAGTTTGGCAGCTGGCTTGCTCCTGCCTTCTCTCCGAGCCCAGGAAATCCAGAATTCTTTCCCAGACCAGGCAGAAGCAGATATTACTGTAGCAGTGCAACAAGCCAGATTTATATGATTGCAAAGGAGACATTACAAAGAAAGGAATACCTCCAAAAGAAAGAGAAGCGGGGGTGTGTAGGTTTCTTGTCACGGGGATTTCTGCGCAGAAGAGTTCAAAGCATGGTCAGAGCAGGCAGCGTGGCAGGAGGGAGGGACAGAGCGGAGTGGGGCTGAGGGGTGACTTTGGCTTGTGAAACAGTGCTGAGTGCTGGCACAGGACTAAGGCCAGTTTATAAGGCTGTTTAATTCAGCATATTAGCAGCAGGACTCTTCTTTGCATGTAGGTCCTTTTAATAATGTCCAATATATGACAATTTTAACTTTCTAATAGAGATCAGAGAGTGCCCTACATATACCTTCTGCTGTTTTAATGTAATGTAATAACATTTTGCAGTTATTGATTTACCATGCAGTCTTTTAAAGAAGACAAAATGCTTACCCGTGTTAAAGTGTTTAGTTCAAATAATCTAGACAGCAAATACTTTTGCTTGGTAGCCCACAATCCTTGGTTTCAGGAATCATGCACTGAAGTCCACTTTGGTGTAACCAGGAGCAGAAGCAAATGGGGCAGCAGAGGATGACTGTGCATTTTAAAAGTTGCTGGGTCCCTTTTTACGTGATGTGGATGATCCAATTAATTTGATGCCATGTTATTTTTATTCTACCAATCGTTTTATTTTCTTTATCTTCTTTTTTTTTTTTTTTTCTTTTTCCCTCTCTGAAGAGAATGGAGGCTTACGAGACCCTGCTGTGCAGGACTGCAATGCGTTTGTTTGCCTGTGCATCCATTCCTTTCCTAGGAGCTTTTTGAATCCATCAGTTTACTTCCAGTACAATTTAATAGTGAAGTCTGTCTAAGGCCCGTGAAAACAGGTAGGCAGATAAAGGTGCAGAACAACTGTGATTCTCTGACTGCCTAGGCAGTCGGAGTTCCTGCTTCATGAGGGAGTCCAGGCAGGAGAGAGGCCTCACAAAATGCCTCCCCCCACCGGTGACAAAAGCTTTAGTCAGAACTTGTACCTAAGACAGCAAGCAGGAGACAGAAATCAATAGGAAACCTGGCTTCATTAGCACCCCTGCTCCTACAGCTGTTTGTTTTTCCTTTATGTGTTGCACAGAGACTTATTTACACCTCTGTTTTCTAGCAAGTCTTCACTTCTCAGTGACCTCATTTTGTCTCCTTTTTCATATATTCTATAAAGGGTCCTTCGTCCTCCATCATTCACTCCAACTCCCAGTTATTTCCCAGTCTGCGGAAGTGTTTTCTACCCTGCACCTCATTATATACCCAATTCTGATTATGATGTGGCGCACGTAAACAATTTATTTTCTGTGTAAATTAGTTAAGCTGCTTTCTAGCACTTAAAGAAAAGTTCCTGCAGACAGGCAGAGAGAAAGAAGCCAATAGCCTTGAAAAGCAGGCAGACATCAGAGACAGACAAGACAAATGGCTCTGATTTTGTTCACATGCTGTGTGGGATTTGGGGGAAGGTAGATTAACTCCCTCCTCATTTAGTTAAGGGTTCTCACTGATGGCAATAGAAGTGTTTTTCTCCTCAAATGAGGAATGAGTGAAAACTCAAGAAGATTTGGAACAGAATGTATTTGCAGTTGTTTATGTTTTTGGCTGGCATGATACTTTAGCATTTACTGTCATTTGCCCTGCAGGTTTAAATTATAAATTATTTGAGGCAGAGGAAATATTCTTTGTTCCATTTATGTGGTGCCCAGTACAGTGTGATGTTGATCCATTGCATAGATGCAAAATAAGGCTAATAAAGGCAGCAGAAAGCACAAGTTCCGTGTTTGTTTTTTTTTTTTTCTTCTTTCTGAAACAAATGCTATGTTGGTAGGTGTGCGCATGCACATACGCAAGAGTTTGGGTGCTGAAAGACATTAACTTGCAAAACCAGGAAAGCAGTGTTAGTGCCGGTGGCTCTGGGAGTCCAGTGGTACTTTTCATTGTTTTTATTTCTTTAGAAATGGGAATTTCCAGTTTAATACACAATCATTTGCTCTAAATGCATGGGAAAAAAAAAAAAAATCTTGTATCAGCCAGGAAATACGTCCTTAGATACTTGTTAGTGTAGTAAACATAAAAAAAGGTGATTTTTTTGACCTTATATTTGGCCTGGGAATGTTTTTTGCATGCGAATCACCCTAATACTACTTTCTGCATGAGCATTTATCATGTAAAGGAGTTAAGAGGGTTCAAGAAAATCATGCAAACACCTGCTTGGTGGGTTTCTTATAGGTAATCCCAAAGCTAGGGTTGGCTGCATTTTTTGTAGAAGTAGCAGCAGTATAGCAGTGCCAATGTAGTACTGTGTCCAAAAGAATTAGCTTTCCTCATTGGAAGGACACCAGATTACTTTGTTTTCACTATATTTTTATTGTACTGATCCTCTGCTTACACCTTCTGTTTGGAGGCAGGGCAAAAATGGTTGAGATATGAAGAACCTTCTCCTGTCAATCCAACATATAGCTCACTTTTTGCGAACTGTTGCAGACTGAGCACAGATAAAATAAGAAAAGCATTCCCATGCTCCTGTGGCACCACATGGTATATTTTGCTTATATGTTCATGGTTAAACTGATTAAGAGCCAAGACCAAATTTTCTCCCTACGCACCTCTAGCAGGTGAGCAAGTGTTGCTAAAAGATTTTTGTTTGTTTTTAACTCTTCTTTAGATCATATAGTGCCATCCATTTCCGAGGTCATCTTGGAGTTGTACTTAGGAGATCTGAGGGGCTCTGAAATACGGCAATGCCCTTGACATTTCATGACGTGCTATGGTTGCGGCATATAATGACTTGCTGTAGTTAGCACATTTGATATAACGTGCTGGGAAGGTGCTGCGTACGGTGAATCGCTCCCAGGCACAAACTGTGCTACTTCGGCTGTGTTTGAGACGATTCCTAATATCTCTATGCAGTACTATGGTCATGTGTGTAGATGTGTAAGTTTGTTTAGAGCTAGCTTCGGGGTATTTAAAATAGCATTTATTCCATTCTGTGAACAGACTCTAAATTTAGCACAGTTTTGTTTGTTTGTTTGTTTTTTAAATTGATTTCTTTTTTAACTGAAGTTGAAACAGTTTACCAGACCTGGAGTCTTATAAGCAGATTGTGCTGACTGTGAGGATAAGTTTGTGGGCTGAGTTTTGAATCTGCTGAAACTATATAAAAATCTTTGCGTGAACTGCAACCTAAGATGATGTTGTTGCTCAATTTGCTTTAACTAAAAGTGCCTGCAAAATATCAGACTAATTAAGACTATCTCCAAGGACGTAAAAAATGCATAATCCTATTAAAATACTCTTGAGCTTTTTATTATTTTCAGGTGGAAGTGCAATAGAAGTTTGTGTCTGGATTTTCCTATCTGGAACCAGCTGTGTCACAGACCTGGTTGGTGGTTCTAGCGGATGGACACAGGAGTTCAAGCAGGAGCTGGGGCCCAGCATGAACCTCAGCTCCCAAAAAAACTACCAGTGCAAACATATACTGTCTCTCTTGTTGGAGTTACTCCACTTGGTATTAATAGTGGCTTTTGGAATAGACTTCCAAATATCCCAGAGAACATAGTACATACTACTTCTGTACCATAGAGCCACAGAATAACTCAGGTTGGCTAGGACTTCTGGAGGTCCAGCCCTTGCTCATTCCAAAGTTTGATTGGGTTGCTGAGGGCCTTGGCCAGTCAAGTTATGAACTTCTGCAGGCTGAAGATCCAACAACCTCTCTGGGCAGCCCGTTCTCCTGTCTGATTTCCCTCACTAGGAAGATTATTTTTTTACTTCTGTCCAGCTGGCATTTCCTTTCCTGCAGCTTGTGACTGCTGTCTCCTACCTTGGCTGTACAGCTCTGAGAAGAGTCTGGCTGGCTGTTGACTGCGGCCATCCATGAGGTAATGGAAAAGCCCACTAGCCTTCATGCTTAGCCTTCTTTCCCTCCTGCAGGCAGGGGAAGCCCAGCTCCCGCAGCCTCTCCTGGTGTCCCATGGGCTCCAGCTCCCTGCCCATCTTGGTGGCCCTTCCTCTGCTGCATTCCCTCCAATACGGCAGCAACAGCTCTCCTGTGCTGGTGAGCCCACAGCTAGACATAGTACTCAAGAGTAAATCTCTTGCTTTCACTTTTCAATGAATTTTTTTTCAGCACAGAATTTATTCCTACCTTCCCTCCATGTTTCTGTATGATTTGTGTCCTTACCGAGAGGTCTGTAGTATTTTTTTCCATCTCACAAGTATGGATTTATTAACAACGCAAGTGAAACTATTTTTTCAACACTTACTCTAGGTTTGATGCCTGGGAAAAAAAGATGAAAACCTCTTCTTCTCTAGCTGTGTGTGATCACATATGATTTGGGCACGGTCAGCTCCTGCAACGGAATCCTACGCTGGTTCCTCAACAGTCATTGGCCAGCTGAAAATAACAATAATTATGAATAGCTGTCAATGAAAAATGTGGGCTACTTCTCTGTGTTTCGGTTCCCAGTCTGTCCCTAATCTGGAATCCAAGCAGCTCTAACCCCCTTATTTTCTAAAATTGGGATATTCAGAAGATATGCATGACATCTTTTTGAGGTGAGAAAACACAGTTAACAAAACAGCCCTGTAATCTTTAATAATATCCATTATTCTGACACTTTGCAAATATCTTTTGCAAATATCTTTTTTGGCAATTCAGAGATATCAAAGTGATATTGAACTATTGAAAATTAATTTGGTCTTCTGTTGGAAGAGTATAATAAAACATGAGGAAACATACTTCTTTTTTGATGGATTCAGGTCTCTTCTAAAACATAACAGAGGAACTCCACCCTTTAAATGCTACTTTCCATATGTTCTTAAAGAAAAAGGACACACGTGTGGGGCAAAGGGAAGAGTTAGGAGAATTCCACCCAGCTTGGGAGATCTGATTTTAGTGCTGTTTGATTAGGCTCATCCCTGGGATGCCGATTAATTAAAAAACGACAACGTAGGTCACCAGCGCCGGGAGACTGACACGGCAGTTGACACTGTGAGCCTGGGGGAGGCCCAGAGCTGGGCCGCTCATCCTACATGGCTGGAGAGCAGCCGCGCGTCTCGGGAGGCTCTGCTGCTGCTGCTGAAACTCAGTACTTCTCTTTAGTGAAACTTTGCAGAAATAAAGGGCTTGATGCTTCGGATTTGAGACAAATATCTCTGCTAAATTACCTGATTTTAGAGATTTAAGGGGGCTGCAGTTTAAACGTTCTTGGTATTCTCAGGTTAACAGAAACAGAGACTGTATCAATTTGCCCATTTTAGATGATTTTGCTGATGAAATATAAAGATACGATAACCACTGAAAATAATTTGTTCAACAGGGATTATTCCTGAAATTATCTACTCTTTGGCTTTGTCATTCCTGAAATTGTATCCCTATTCTCAGGCTTCAAAATCGTACAATGTACCGATTCAGAAATGAAATTGATAAACCACATATCAAAGCTGGAGACCTCTTCTCTGAGCAGTACCATACTGTGAATTATTTAAATAATAAGAGGGAACCCTTGCTAGGTTTCCACTGCAGGTCTGCTCTCTCAGGGGTTTTTGTTTGCACAGCACTTGCCTAAGCAGAAACGTTCCCTTCTGTGGTTGTGTTTAGTTTTCACAGCAGTTAAGGCTTGCAGGTGACCACAATTTTTCCTTAATATTAAAAAAAGACAAATTTCCTTTGGAAACCAGTCACAGATTTCCAAACTTGGAATAGAAATTGATGTATCAGAATGGTATCTAGCATGGTGGTAGTGAGTGTGGTGCTACGCAGGTATGCATTATTTATCCGTAACCTCAGTGTTAGTTGTATTTGTAGGTTTTATAGCATCTGCTAACAGTTTCATTCAGCAACTAGCACAAATACTGACTAAACATAAGCAATTAATGGTGTTGCTTTCATGCCTGTCTTGAGAGATTAAGCCTGTATCTCCATGGCAGCTTTGCCTGCTCTTCAGCTCCAGCAAGTTCCTTAAACTTTCATGTGTTAACATGAAAAAAAATCCTTTGTTCTCTTAAAATGTGAATCCAGTTTTGGTCGTCCAGGAATACTAGAAAAATACTCCAGGCCAGAGTGCTGGTCCTGCAAGTAGAAATCTAGCCAGGGCTCATTGCATCAAGATCTGCATCTCCTGAGCACAAGATGCTCGAAAGTCTGTCAGGCAAATAGCCCCTGCAGCTTTTCTCACTACTGGGTGAGTGGTACCTGTAAACATTTTATCTCACTGATTACTACATTAGTATGTAAATCTGCCGGGGTTGGTCAAAGAAATCAGGAGCCTGTAGCTTCCATAGGGTTCCTGGAGTGCCTGCCGGTACCGCAGTTAGATGTCAGCCTTAAAATTCAGGACTCTCCAGTGCTCTCTGGGCCAGACTTCTGCCAGGGTTAGCAAGTTACTCTGGTATCTTGGACCTTCTGGGAAATGGTTTTAGGAATAATCAAGACTAAATTAGCGTGGGGGTCTGAAGCTCTGCAAGTAAAGGCCTGCGCGGAGGTGCGTGCCTGGTGTGAATGAAGATGGAGGTTTCCTGATGCCTCTGTGGTCTTACCTGGGTTAGGGGTATGATGTAGGATTTTGTCTTCCAGAGGCTGATGAAATGGAAGGCTTATTTTCAGAAGCATTATAAGGCTGAATGGAGAATTATTTCGAATAGGGTTGCTTCAGCATTCAGTGGATTCTCAGCATGAATGAAACCATTAAGGTTGGACTGGATCAGGCAAAGGCTAGATTTAGGATTGCATCACACTAGGTTACAGAGGAATCCCCACCGTTTCAGTCAGGAAGTTCAGGTGGCTCATGACTGGTCTTCAGATTATTTGAGTTATGATATTTTTGGGCTTTATTTTAGTGCATGACTTTTAGCATTTCAAGGTAATACGTAATCTTTTAATCTAGCAGAGAAATTAATAAATTAAAATCAATCTGGCCTACCTTTTGATCTGGAGATTACAGTAATGAAATACATTAAGAAGTTTTTGTTTTCTTATCAGAATACATTACTGGCCCCTGAAGAAAGTGGCAAGTAGAATTTTGCAAAACTGGTATAACCAGAAGCCACAAATGTTAATGGATATTTTTTTAGCTACACCAAAATTTAAATAAGTAATAATATATAGTAAATTGACAATATGGGGTTTTTTGCAAGTCAGTAGGAAAAAACTGAATACTGTTTGGCCTCATTAAAGGAAAAAATAATGCTGATGATAGACTTGTGTGGGTGAAATCAGAGCTAAGGAAGAGAAGTCAGATACAAAAACTGCAGATTTTGTCTGTTTTATCTTCAGTTGCTTTGTTATGCCACTTAAAATAGCAGCATGTATTAAGGGAGGGTATTGGTGTTTCCTCAGAAACATAGCCTTTAAGGTTAAATATCAGCAGAACATTAATCCAAGACATTCTTATTCCTTGCCGACTTGAAATAACTAAACAGATCCATGGCAGACCTGACTGTACCGAACGCTACAGTAACACAGAGCTAAAGCAGGAATTCAGCCTATAAAAATGCAGAACATACAAACCATTGCATTCGGAGTAAGCAATTCACAGGGTTATTATGAAGGCTGTATTTTCCCTTTTGTAAGGGAAAATAGTGAAGTTTTTAAGAGTATTGAAAACAGAGGCAAATGTAATTTTGATTTAATCATTTAACTAAACAGTTTTGGTGTAAGTGGGAAGAAGTATTTCTTCAAATACTTTTATAATAATTTATACTAAATTGAATTTAGTAAAGCATTTTTAGATGACAGTCTGTTTTCTTAAGTATTCTGGTTAACTAGATAATATTCAAAGATACGTTGGCAAACTAAAAGGAACATAATTAAATGCAGAATACGTGCTGACTACTTCCCTTACTCATGTGCTAAATGACATTTAGTATCAGTGAGACCATTCTTGAGACTAGAGAGAAAAATGGTGTGGTTTAGATGTTTGTGCCCTTGGGATGACCACTGACCTCACTAAACAACCTGATTGCTAAATAATTCAGAATTTTTAGTTTCTATTTGATAGTAATTTTAACCCATCTGTCTCACTTCACAGTAAAACCATAAGCACGTGCCAAGGTGAGCATGGACTGGCAGCCAGTAATTGCTGAAATGCCACCAGCTACTGTTTAAAGATATAAAAGAGCTCGTGACTGTGAATGGAAGGGAAAATGGCTGAACAGGGAATTCTTTTTCAACAGACTGAACATTTTCCAGAGTGACTAGGCATCCAAAGAAATAAATAATATAGCTGTGTGTGAAGGGCAGGAGCTCCTGTTTGTTTCACGATGCGAGCGGCGCTGCCCGGGCAAGGCAGGTGGGCTATTCCTGCCAGTAAAACAAGGCCTTCGAAGCCCTGTTTGAAAGCTCTGCTCTGCGACGTGTCACGTATTATAATAAAATCCGTCTTCCCTGGAACGTGGTCTGCACAGAAGATTTTTTTTTTTTAAATTAAATCAATCTGGACGGTTCAGGCACTTGAACTATATATTTACTAGATAAACATTCAAGATAGATTAGAACACAAAGTATTCTATTTCTTGTTATTTCTTTCAGCTCTGTTTGTTGTTTTACTGCTCTTACAAAAAAGCGTGCTCTGTGGGAAGGCATGCCTTGCATTTATGCCGACTTCACCCAGGAACCCTTACTGGCTCGTGTGTTTACCTCATGCACAAATAAAGCACATCCCGATTTGAACTCTGTCACTTGGATTCTGCTGGAAAGCAAAAAACAAGTTGCTCTGGCCCACTCTTCCTCAGAGCTTTGGCATATTTAGGCTCTCAAGCTGCATGCAGCATGTTTTCTGGAATGTGTAGCCTGGTTATATCAATCATAAAAAGCACAGGAGGACATGTGTGATGCTGTTTGTCTACTTTACAGCTTGGGAATTGTCACCCATGCTTGTTGCTCCTCTTTCCTCTTGATCTGCTTTGTCTCAGGTTTTCTTCTGTTTTTGCTTGAGACTTCATTTCTGATCTGCTGGTGCAAGAAGTAGAAAGCATCCGAGCAGCAGGCTTGTGACGGAAGGGTGCACTTTTTCACACAACAGATAACTTAATAGTGAAACTCATTACCATGGATTATTGTAGAGGTCAAACATCTAAATGGATTACAAAGATCACAGAGGGTATGTCCACTGGGGGCTGTTAAACGCAGCAACTTGATGTCACCTTGCCTCAAGGTCCCTGTATCTATTTAGCTCCAGAAGCATATACAAGGAAGAATCTTTTGATACGTGCCCTTTCTTGTATGCTTTTCTGAACGTCTATTAGTCATCATTGAGAGAGACAAAATGGTGGGCTTGGATCAATCTCAGATGTGTTCCAGTACGCCTCTTCCTATGGCATAAGTTCTAGGAGAGCTAATTCTGAACTACAGGAAGACCTACCTAATTTTTGTGTCTCTTTTCCTAATGGTCTGCATGGGATAGCTTTTAACTGAGCATGTTGCTTTCTGTAAATGCTGTCCTTAAGTGCTCAGTTCCTAGGTCAAAGCTAAAGGTTTTGCTCAGTGGAAAGATACCCGGTGTCAGCAAGAGCAGGGTTGCTCCAAGAGAGAGGATGAGCTGGGAGCCAGGGGTGACACAGGCAGGGCAGTCACCCCAGCAACCAGGACACAGTCCCAAAATACCAGGGGACACAGCTAGGTTACTCTTAGGGTCTATTGACAATCCCAGACACGGTGAGGTAATGAAATAAATCGCGTATCGACCCAGGTATGACAGTCAGGAGCAGCAGGAGATGGGGCTGGAGACGTGACTAACACCACAAGGCTGAGGTTCATCCAGGAACACCAGTCAGCAAGTTACAACAGCAAAGGACAAGACCAGGTATGGGTACACCTTCAACACAGCTCAAGCGCCTGAGCTTAAATAGGCCACGAGAAGAAGTTGGGTGGGAGGAAGCCCAAGGTGAGGGTGGTCGTAATAATTAAGGTCAACTTGTGTCCCAGGTTCCTTTGCAGACTTAGCCCTTTGTGTCAGGTATTGTATTGTTTTGTTTTTTGATTTTCCTGATCCTCAGTAGGTTACTAATATGAGTCGGAGTGATAGATGAATCTCTGGTAAGATTTAATGAAATGGCTCACAAGTTGAGTAAAAATGATGGGGGCTCTGCAGCACTCGGGAAACGACAAAGGAGAATCCAAGCTCCCCATGCCATTTTAGTAGACCAAGTTATTACTGTCTTACTAATCAGTAAAAGTTAACACACGCTGTTAGGATAACAGTCAGAAGGAAGTCTGCAATAACCAAATAATTTTACTCTCTGGGACTTCAACATCTGCAGCAATAATAGGTAGATGCTAACAATTAAAATAAATGGGGAAAAAAAAAAACCCAATGAAAACTGTAATCAATACTGAGGGAATGTCCTAAGCCAAGTTTTACACTTATTTGCAGTCAAAGGATTTTCAGACATGTGCATTAGCTTAAATCAGAGTAAAATTGGCTTGTGTTTCCAAGATAGAACACTACAGCATATTTTGACATAAATTTTAACAATCCGCTTAACATTTAATAGAATAAGATGAACTTCTTTTTAATGACTAGAATGGTTTATACATCTGTTCTAAATCAGAAAAAAGCTAACATAAATAGCTTCTGTCAGGTCCACTACATGATGATTGATTTTTTAATATATTGTTTAAAAACTAATTTGCAATTTTCTGACAGTTTCAGAGTCTTGGTAACTGCTGAGATTTAAATCTTAATTGATTAAGTAGTTTTCACTGTATCTGGACTCTTTAAATGTCTCGTTGCTTATCCATAAACAGGAATTTGGTCCTGTAGGATGGTCGTAGCTCCTGCAGGGGGAGATGGTGGTTTAGGGGATTTAGACACTCAGAAGACTGGGACCACGCTGGACCGGATTACCCTAAGAGTAGGCTACTGCTTCATAAATGCCTCTGCCAAAGTGGATTGGATGAAGACGTGAAGAAGTACAGTGATGTAGAAACAGAGAATTGTGTTTCTAAGGTTCATCCAGGAACTCTAAAACTCTTCTGATCTGGAAATGCTGCAAATCTTGGGTTAATTTTTTTATAAATTGCCTGTTTATTTTTATAGGAATTGATACTATACTTTTCAGTCATGTAAGAATGCTGGTTGTACTGTACAAGGGCTTGATAAGGAGCTTCTTAGATAACGATGAGTTCCGAAAACGGGCTTATGATTAGTCATCCTTCCTGGCAGATAAGCTGGTCTCTCCATGGGTAATATTAAGGAGCATCAGGTTTCGAGTGCTTTAAAGTTTATTTAGAGCTTTTTCTGTGATTCTTTATAATGTGCAATTTAATCCTGATTTTTCATGATCCTTATGCAAAAATGCAGATACCATACCACCAGTAAAATGGAGCGAGCCAGAAAAATAGCAGTGGTATCCTGATACACATCTTTCATATGATATATAGAATAATAGGAAACCAACAGTAAACTGACTTGAAGAGACGGACTAGAACTGTCGATGTAAAATCCTGGCCCCAATGCTGACATGAGGGTTAGTTCCATTACCAGTGGCTGGGCAGAAAGGATGAACAGGCAGAGACAGAAGCTCAGAATTCATTAGTTTTTTGGGGTGGTGGCGGAAATGAGAATAGAATCTGGTTTTATACAGTATTAGCATATCAGAGCTAGTATCTCTGTCTTAAATATATTACGTATCCAATTGTATCAGAAAAGACCAGTTAGCTTGGCTTGCTTTCTTAATCTCTCAGAAGCTCTGAATAATGTCTCAAACATATATTTTGTGAAGAAGTCCAGATGCAATTTTCTTGTTTCACATAAGCATCCTTCCATTTCCTATGCCATTTTAGTTCTAAAATAATATATTTCAAAGCATTTTCATATGTTTTTGATAACATCATGATAAAAATTGGCTTAACTGATGTGATGTATTGTCTGGCAGACATAAATGGGAAAAAAAATCCCACAGCTGGTATTGTATACTAACTCTATTGCAGACTTTTGAACTTGCATGAATGGTAACAATTAATGGTTATCAATGCCAAGAGAAAGCATATTTACGTAACAATCCAAATTCTGGTTGATTTACACAGCTCTAAATTTTTGCATCTATAGCTATTCTCTGTTCTCCTTTGTCATCCTCGCACAATCTCCCTTCTCCCACATCGTTCTGAAAGCAGCACAAGCAAATTGTCCAAAAGGAAACCAGCACTTTTTGTCAAAAAAAAAAAAAAAAAAAAAAAAAGTAAGCATGATCTAAAGTTTTCTTCGAGAATTTATAAACCGAAAATTGCATAGTATCATTTGACTATCGGAGAAAAGGCTATTTCAAAAGGCATAAATTTTCTGATAAAACTGTTGTTGAACAAGTAATTTGTTGCTGAAAATTTTCAGTAGAATATTTTGGTGGGTGAAGAAAAGGAGCAAAAGTGTTCTTTTTCAATGCAAAGTTGCAGTTTTGCCTGAAATTTCCCCACTCCAAAATCATCTTGCTGAATTTCTTTAGCTTCTGGCATGTCAGCTCTGGCATTTTGCAAACAGCATGGTAAATAATATTTTTCTGTAACTTACAGGGGGAAAAAAAATATATGTAGATGGCCAGATGATAGTCATATTCACTGAATATCCTATTTTTTTCCATTAAGGCTGCTGAGAAATTTTGTAAATCTGGCACTTAATATACAAAGAATGTCTTTCCATGTTAAAAAGATTTCTGAGTGACTTAGAGCTCAATACATAAAACTACATAATAGGCACCAACATTCTCATTACATTCCTGTAGGATTAGGTGCTGAAACATCTCTGGAGACCTGGCCTCTATTGCCAGCTTCTGCAAGGCTTTGAACATGTCCTTGAGTGAAGCTATGAACTAAACCTATACAAAACGTTTGAGGAATTGCAATACTTCAAATTGCTCCCTCACCCTCAGGTTGAACCACCATCTCTGAGCTTGGTATTTAAGTCTCTGCAAGGTACATTAAAAAAAGTAGGCAATAAAGATTTTTTTTTTTTTTTTGAAGCCAGTATGTTCAGCAACCTCTTCAACTAATCAAAAGAAAACTCCTAAGCAAAGTGTATCTTTAGTCATTTAAAATACCACGTGTTCATTTGGAAATGACCAGTCCTTCTTCTATTCATTCTTGACTTCTTAATGAATAGCCTTCTTTTCCTAATATTGCCTCCTTTTCACTTTTATATATGCAGATGCATTATTAACCCTTCTCTTCTGCTTCTGCCCCACTTGCTGGTCTTGTCACCACAGCCTCCCTTCCCCAGAAAAGGGTATAAAACTAAGAGGAAACACCAGTCACAGTTCTGACCTGCATAATGGTTTGATATTTTATCAGTAATTGGGGCTAACCATAGCAATCCTTACAAAGTTTAGTAGCTTCTGTTTTTATTTCTCCCTGGCTAGAAAGACTGCATGTGTGCTCACCAGCGGGAAAGTTTTCATCCTAAAGACAGTTCCCTGATGTTGGCAAATGGGGCACGTTCCTTGTGGGGATCACAGTTTCAGGAAATTTTAGAGCTGTTAAGTGGAACATATGCCTCACCTAATGGGAAAATTGTGATTGTAACTAAACAACTCAGGATAACAAGAGTCTAGTTTTATTCAGAAATGTGCATTTTAACAATTTCTGTATCAAAATATTTCTTTCAAACAAACAAAGACTTACTTTGTTTCAAGCTATGGGCATTATTTTAAAAATGAAACGTATTGGGCTGCCCAAACCCTCTTTTCTGCTTTTTCTACTTAGTGTAAAAGTAAAAAAGACTTCCCAAAAACTTAACAGCAGAACTGAGATCCAAGGAGATGGCTGGGGTTTGGATGGCTCTGATGCTAAGCACAAGGGCATCAATAAAAGCATCCGCAAACAAGGGGACAGTGGCAGAGCACTGATAATTTAATCTGGATATACATATTTTTTATTAGATATCTCAGCCTTTACATTAAAGAAGGAAAAAAAAGAAGGAAGAAGAGAAAAAAGAAGCAGAGCTGAGGGAGTAACACTTTTTTTTAAACAAAGGTATCTTGATAGTGGAAAAGAGAACAGAAGACTGTCATCTCCTTCTTTTCCTTGATGCCTGCTACAAAGCACTTGTCTACTGTCTCCTACACGTATTTAGAAAGAAGAAACCCTTCCCAGGAATCTATTTTTATAGTCTCAAGTCTCTAACTTTGCTAAAAGACTTTTGAATCTGTGTACAGCTTTATCCCAAACTTTGCTCCTTCAACGATGCTTTTTCGGAGACTTCTGTGGCATCTTCTGCTGACAATAATTACAAGAAAACATGCAATAGCTTCTGAAAAAAACTGTTTTTTCTGAAAGCGGTCAAATGCTGGCAGCTCAACCTCAGATTTGTGTATTTAAATCAGCTTTGAAAGAGTAACTTCAGTAATA
Source organism: Burhinus oedicnemus (assembly GCA_008921705.1). Taxonomy (NCBI): domain Eukaryota; kingdom Metazoa; phylum Chordata; class Aves; order Charadriiformes; family Burhinidae; genus Burhinus; species Burhinus oedicnemus. The sequence continues at coordinate 1,702,134 of VFFE01007703.1, forward strand.
ACATTTAGCCTTGGAACCAGATTTGAAAGTGGCATAGCACTACAATGTGTGGAAGATGCAATCAATTCAATTCTATGTTATTATCCATAGGATAAAGTACATAAACAGTTCTTGCAGTAGGGTCTAGAAACTCAGTTCCCGTTCCACTGATGTTATTGCTTTGCCAAGAAAGAGAAAATAGTGGTGCCACCACATTTTCTATCAAGCCCGATCTTGTTAATGCCTAACGGATAAACAGGTGGGAACTTCAAGAATTTTTCTTTGTAACAGATTTATGCAGAAAATTTCTACTTTTTGTGACTTGATATAAGGAATGCAATGATCACCTATCTTAAAACTATTAGTAAAGGACTCTTAAAAGTATTACTTTTCTCTGTGTGTCTGAAAGCAGAACTTTTAGGTGTTAAGGATATTTTAATGTCACAAGTAGCTGCATCAATAGTATCAGAATACTTCCAGGTTAGATATCCAGGTGGACTGGGTACTGCAGGCCAGTAACTCCAACTTTATCTAAAATCTGCTTCAGGCCCTGTTTAGACACCTACATCCTTTTTTTTAGCTTTAAAATTCGATAATTTTGCTTACTTTCCCCATCAGTAAAACAAGGATAACGAGGATTCTTTTCTGCATCTATTTCCTAGTGTAAATTCTTTAATGTATTTCTGTATTTGTACAAACTTAAATTTCAGTTTTAGGCTCTGGATGTACTTCTGGTACATTAATATGCTATAAAGTAAAAGCACATAAAAGGACAATGATTAACATTTTCCACCAAGTACTAAATTTAATATAAATTAAATACAACGTTAGCACTGAAATACTATTTCACCGTATCCATGTTTTAATGTAAGTATGAAGTATTAGCATCCCCAAGGCAAAGCGGCTCCTGTAATTTAAGACCACCCCAAAGAAACTCTAAAATATTCTTCCAGGGTAATTTTCTAGATGTTAAAAATACGCAGTTATAACTTATCTTATAGCACTGTCAACTGTAACATTAAATTAAATATATTGTTCATAGAAACAAACACCACTGCTTCTACGAACACCACTCCTTCTCCCGTTAGAGCTTGTTCCCCTGGTGCATGGCTGAGTATCTCAGGCCAACACTCTGCTAAGGCCCAGGGTCAGGGTTAACTTTCAGAGAGAGAGCAAGCCTACGGCTCCAAGTGGTGTTGGAATACAAAGAGTTGCCAAAGGATGGTGTAGACTGCAAAAACAATGCTTGTCAGAGAGCTTGTTCATGCAGACCATGATGTTGGCTTTTGGCTAAGGTTTGGCCAAAACCTGGAGATCAGTTTCAAGTAAATAGTTGGATAAAACGACAGCCAAGAGCTCCAGGCAGTGTAGGGCTGCAAAGATGCTGTGAGAGGACAGTGTAGGCTGTCGTATGAAGTCTCCCCTGAGACTTGTTTGTGTTTGGCATTGCTATGGGTCTTGGGGTATGGCTATCTAGGAGACAGACTAAACCTAGAACTCCAGGTGGCACACGGCTGGCAGGGGCTGCTGAAAGATAGAGAAAGCTGCAAGATTTCTTCACTGAGGACTGAGCCCTAACTATGGACTCCAGGTAAGCCCCTGTCAAGGCCTAGAGCTAGGGTTAGTGTTGTGGCTAGGATGGAGAGATAGCCTAGACCTGCAGTTGGAGTTAGGCTGCAAAGGGCTGCCAAAGGATGGTTTAGATGGCAGAAAGCTTTCTTTCCCAAAAGCTGTTCATGTACGCCATGGCTGGGTGTCTTGTTAGGTTTAGAGTTAGAAGGACAAAGCTGAGAGCTTCAGGTAGAGTGGGGCAGCAGAGGGGCTACCTAAGGGTGGTGTGGGCTGCAAGAATTCTCCCTGTAGAGCTTGTTCGTATGCACCATTGGTGGGCTATAGTAAATGTCTGTATTATATCTATATCGGTAGAGTGTTCAAAATAATCATTATTGAAATCAGAGGGGAAATGTACAAATTTTGTATTATATAGGGTTGGTTGGGTTTTTTTGGTTGGGTTTTTTGGTGCCTTTTTTTTGTTTTTGTTTTTTGAAAATAGTATAAAAATATGTTGAAAACATATTTTGAAATTTTTGTCTATATTGAGATAGAGGACTCTAGAGGAGGAAAAAATGATGGATATTGCAAAACAGTATTATTTCTTTCTGGAATTGGAATAGTAAATAATGAAGCACGCAGTAAAATGTGACCAAAGGCTCTCTGATTTTCATTACTTAGGTGCATGATGTTTTGTGGCATTCAGCATCTAAATCTTGTAAGAACTTCTAAAAAATATTTCCAATAAAATATAAAGACTTAAGTAGCACCAATCTAGTTCTATTCCTTTGATTTCAGAGTGTGTGTGGGGGGGGGGGTGGAAAGGAAAGTGGTGGTAAATGAGAACTGCAAAAGTTATCGAAGGATCTGTCACTTCTCAATTTGTAGAAACTGGTGCACAGAGAGACATGCACCGCAGCAATGTCCTTAATTCCATACTTTTCCATCCTGTCTAAAGCCAAGTCAATTAAAGAAAACTATAGAAATGAACCTTGCAAAGTGGGTGCTATTGACACATTTTGTAGGTCTGAATGTGGATATCTTTCTTGAAATCTCTTTACCAAAAGAAAGGTATTTTACTGTGAATCTGGTCCACTGTAAGATGATCAAAACCATCAGTTCACATGTCTGCATTTCTTGTGACATAAAATAAAGGCTTAGCTAGTCTGCTCTTCCTCTTATGGGGGTGGAACGTGCAGTCGGCACCGCAACACAAGCGTTCCCCATTACCGTTCCTCTCCCTTCTCCACTGGAGACGCAGAGCAGGTGGGCAAGCTCTGCCACTGAAATCTTCAGAGCTTCTGCTTTACCATATGCAGACTTGGCCACCAGAGGCACAGAAATGGGTGCAAAGTGGCTGGCATAGCCGATTTGCCCCGTGGGACAGAAGATGCAATTTTCTGAGTCTACCCTATTTCCATAGTGTATTCCCCAAACACTAGGATCAGTAGCCTAGGATTTCAATCTACCCTCAGTGAGCAGTTCAAGGACAAGTGCTTAAAACTGTGTTTTTACGCAAAAGTCTCTGATATGCTTACAAATTGTGTCCAAACATAAAGTCTTCTTTTAGCTTTCTGAAACTACTGGGCCACAACTCAAGACCAAAATTAGCTTCAGTATGCAAAATGCCTTTCCTGAGTGTCTAGAAAAGGAGGTGGAGGAAAGAGGAGGCACAGGCAGGATGAATTATATTTTTAATTCATGGTAATTCATTGCCTGGGAGAAACTTAGCAGGCAAGGTATTCGATCCATTTTTCAGAGACAGAGGGCTTGCAAACAGCATGTCCTCTTGGGTATATTCCCTCTCAGCTCGCCCTCTAACTCCTTCCCAGAGCCCACGAGCAAGTGGAAGTGAAAATACTTGTAAATAACAAACCCACACGGGTCGAATCCATCCTCTGCTGTAATACCAGCAATCCCTCATTCTTTTCCAAGGATGCATCTCATAAAAATAGCTGGCATATGTTTAATCTCTTTCATTTTTTCAGGACAGTTAAAGAGACCTGACAGCACATATTGTGGAGAGAAAAGTGGGTGCACTATTTTCACACTGATAGCGTGTGCCATCAGCTGCCATTTAGACAGTTTAACCCACAATCAGCTATAAGGCTTGAATTGCTTAGTCCCAAGCTGAGACAGACTTTGTCTTCAATTACTAAAAGGTATGTCTGTGTAGACATAGTAGATAGATTTGAAAGGAATACAGGTCAAAGCAAAGAAGGTCAGCAGATTCCCAGGCTTGTGCTGCTATCTGGTGGAGTCAGCTTGAGAAAGAGGCTCTTCAGGAGAGGCAGGGACTAAGGACTTGATGAGGAACTGTTCCCTGTAGGCTTTTTGGAATCAAAATTCAGGATTGGAAGTCATGTTATGATGAACAGTTCACAAGTACCACAAGGTAGCAGGCTGGAAGCAAGGGCTTACTATCCTTCCCAGCACAGTAGGTATGCTCTTTCCTGCTATACCAAAGACTTTGGTAGCATCCATGATGACAGGCATAGTATCACATTAGATGATGTCTGGCCCTTGGTCAAGTGTGCAATGGATAGCAGCCCAGAGGGTAAGATGCGAGCTTTGAACTCAGAAGCGTAGACTTTTTCCCTTGCTATGGTGCAGTGTTAAGAGGTCAAATTCATGAAGTGTTCAGATAATTCTTGCTAAGAGAGGACTCCAAAGCCACATCAGAAATCTAATTACTCCTGCCTTCCCTCATCCTGTCAATCTAGCATGTGTCCCCTTGAGGCAGGATGAGCGCTGGCGAAGAGGTATAAAGCTCTGCACCGCTCCTTGTTCCTCACTGGCTGGCACAGATGCCTTCTTCATGTGCGTGGTTGCTCTTAGCTGTGCTGCCTGTGGCAGCATCTGGCCTGGCTGGGTGGAAACCCTTGCTTTGGCCCCAGGTTTGGTGTTTCCTCTCCTCAGACTTGCTCATTTCCAAGTGGCAGTGAAAGAAATGTCTGCTGCGGCAGGAGTGTCTTCTCTAGAGCTGTGGGAGAAGGAAACAGAGTGTTTTGAAAGAAAATTCTCACATCACTATACAAAATAGCCCTAAGCATCACTGTGAGCTAGGAAGGGGAGGATGGGGCAGTCAGGGTCTAAAATATCATCAAGCACATATCCTGAAAAGCAAGGACACGGACTGTCACTCAGAAAATCGGGCAGCAAAAAGGCATCTTGTCTTGACACTACAGAAGCCAGATGCGTTCTCACCCATGGCCTCCATATTACTTAAAGGCAACTTCCTCAACTGATGAACTGCTTTAATACAGAGCAGCTAGTCTAATTTTATTTTTGAGGATGAAAGTGTGATAAAAATTATGGGCATGCAAGCTCCTCGGTTGGTTCAAATTATTTATAACTTTTCACAGTCTAAGCTTCTGTCAAGTTTAATTTCATTGCTTCTAAAAATGATATTCTAGACTGGAGTGCTAAAAGGGGAAAAGCTGTCAGGGAAAGAGAAATTTCTGCTATTTAGTTCCACATTTTTTTCTAAACAAGTTTTATTTATTCTGCTGGAGCCCAGGTCAGTTCATTCTGAGAGTCTGTGGCATGCATTTGTTATGATACCAAAAAAGAAAAACATCTTATATATATGAAAAACTCCCACTAGATCCCCCAAATATCTCGCATAATGTTATTTTGTGTTATGAATCTTCACTCACACTGAAAAGCTCCTGGTAAATTCAGGAAGAGCTGTTTCTCTTTCCTATTGGGTTAAAGTCTGAATTTAGTTGGATATAAATCTAATGATAGACACAATCAAACCTAAACTTGTTACTTGAATTATGATTTTTGGAGTGTATGTTCTCATGTTTTGGGTTATGAATTCACCATTTACACCATGTTCCTTGAGATCTTTTGGTGGAATGGCTACTTCAACAGGAAAAAGCTCAGACTGAAATTCAAGACCCAGCAATGGGAGAGGAATTGTCAAAAATAGCCAATAATTGACAACCATTGACAATCTTGTAGGGTCAAGCAGATGATTCAGAATATCTTCTTGTAATAAATGTTGCCTTGTTGGATGACAGATGAATATAAGAAAATAAAAGCTCTTTCTGAACATGTTGAAATCACCAAAAGCATTCCCATGCCTTCAGCATCTGCTGAAGCAGCCTATAGTTGAGGCACTTTGTCAGAACGGATGCTGCATTCTGGTTTTCTACTGCAAACAGACATTTGTGTCTGTTCTTTCTCCTCCTCCTTTTGTGTTCTGCAGCTGCCTTATTGCAACAATGGCTTCATCTTGCTGGAAACTAATTAAATGTGTCAAAGTTAGATCAAATATTAATTTACACTTTTTATTATGTTTTAGTGCTATCCTTTGCTCAGAGTGAACAAATGTTTAAGCTTTACTCTGCAGTCCATTTTGAATGGAAGTTCTTATAATGTGGCTTGTTGAGGAATCTGGCTCCAAAATACATATGAATGCATGTATATTTGATAAGGAGATTCGAAACGGCAAACTCATGGAGGTATTAGTTGTTTTTAATGTAAAAATAAAATCTCTGATGTTTTAAACTACATCTATTTTTTTTCCTTAGAGCTTTTATTTATATACTTGTATAGAAATACTGTTGGTGCTTTTATGCCATGTGTATCCCTTTAAGACGTAATCCTTCATTTACCTGTGTAATTGGAAAGGAAAATGTTTGCTAACAAAATAAAGTCATTGCTTTGGCTCTTAATTTCCTGTTTATGTTGGAATTGATAGGTGTTTCTTCATTAGCATCAAGGAGGAAGGAGCTGGTCATCTATGAATAACTCATTTACATTGTAAACACAAAGCTACAGCAGATTGTAACCCCTGATTCAATAACCAAAAAGTACCCATAGGTCTCAGCAAATTGGATGGCCCAAATCCTGCCATAAACTCCATCCAGAACGAACCAAAGGGCATCCCAGCAATCTGTGTAGGATAATCAAGACTTGGCTTGGTATACACTGACACAGGGTAATGTATTTATTACTGTAGCATCTAATTGCATTTTGTAATTGCATTTTTTCCTACCAGAATGCACTGACAGAAGTGTTCAAAAAATATATTTAGCTTTATGTGATGTTGTATTGAAGTAGAACCTAGACTTTTATTTAAATATTCATGTTTGAAGTGTCATTCTCATTTGTTGTAATTTGCTTTAATTTCTATTTGCTTTCAAATTTATTTTCCCAATGATAGTACTTCAGTTAAAAGGTATTTGAGCACCCCATTCTCATTGATTCAAAAGGAGGAAAGTAGACGGGCACGTTGGAGGAATTGGCCTGAAGTCCTTTACATATCTACAGAAAAAGGACTTAGAAAAGCATAGACAAGAGAAATTCACAACTTCGTGCCCTAGCTGTGCTATGGCAGTAAGTCTGTTTTGAATAGACTGTGTCTAAAAAAACCAAAGGTAGTTCTGTCTACATATTAGTTCTGTATTTGACTTTTAATTATTGTTTTGGATTGATGCCACAAGTAAGAACCAAGAAAATTGGTAGATTTCTTTGATGATTCAGAAGACCATTCAGTTGAAATTAGATGTAGCTGTATTCAGTAAATCCTATATACTAGTCATCAAGGCTGATAAGCCTTTCAGGATAAAGCTGAAGTTTTTCTAAATTTGTGAAAACATCTTTTCTTTTTTACAGTAGGATAAACCTGGTGGTTTAATGGATCAGCATTTCTTTGAGAATCTTCTACCCAAAAGCTAACATAGAAAAAACATGACATGTAGTGAGTATGAAGTGTCACCTGAATCATTTATATAACATTCCTCCCACCACACTGCTCATAATATCTTCAAAAATGCAGGTGAAGAGCTACAACAAAAGTGATAATGTAAGGGAAAAGCCTGAGCTGTGGAATGACAGCACAAGAGGTACGATTTATACTTCACCTCATAAAAATGATAAGACCAAGGCATTTCCAGGTCATAAACAAACCAAACACCTTTGTGTAAGTAAAACAGCATCTCCGTGCTTTTATAATCTAGTGAGTATGCATTTACATTGTTGTAGATATATATGCATTAGTCAAATAACCATGATGTTTGCCCACAAATCAGTAGTAGACAAAACCAAAATATATTCATGTTCATGAGAATTTTTTTTTATCATATTTAGGAGCAAAAGGATGGCAGTTGGAAAAAGGTAAATAAGTTGTATTTGTCAACTTCACAGAACAGAATACATGCATTAGAGATTGGGTCTCTGTTCATGTTACGGTCACCACGTTAACATGACTTGGAGTGTCACTGGACCTGACAAAAAAGTTTAAATCCTGTTCTGTGTAGTTATTATGGTGCCAAAGAACCTTGCACTCTCCTCTGCATATTTACTTAGACACATTTGTACAACACGGGGTCATTGGTTTTACTTAGGTTGAAAGAGGAATTCATCATAAGTAAGTAATTTTAAGACAACTGAAAATTAAATTTAAGGACTTAAATCTCATCTGTCTTTACACTCATGTAAATCAACATTAATACCTCCACAGTCAAAATAATCAAGGAAAGAATGTACATTTAAGAAGTTTGCAAAAGAACTAGCTGGGAGTTGATTTTGTGATGTGCAAATGCCTGTGCTGCACAATGCAGGTCACTCAGGGTGCAGATTTTGAACAAAATAGGCATCAGACTTCTCTACAAATGGTTTTTGACCAATATTGTTATTACACCTTCTCCACCCCAGCACTTGGTCTCAGGCTTTTCCCGTTTCTAGGACAAGTAACCTTCTAGACCTCTACCGCAGGACTGGTACTCCCATTTCCACCGTTCAGCACAATGGGTCTTCTCAGAGATCCCACCTGCTGCACACAACGGGTTGCCTCATCTAGGAGCTCCCACATGAATTTGCCACACAGAGTTGGAAACAGAGCCACATTTAATCCAGAGCGATACTTTAATAAAAGCCATTTTACTGAGCAAGGGGCCAAACCTGCAGGCCCCCTCCATCATGCCACTCCTGATTGTTTCCTTAGTTGCTGCTCAGACTGATGCCCGAGGGCGCTAACAGGCAGGGACCCTCCGCCCACACCCTCTGCCCATGGGTCCAGGACCTCCATTTAAGCCCCAGCCCTGGGTTGTTGGTCTGTCTCTCAGTTAAGGTGATTGTCATGCTTACTTTTAGCCCTCTCTTCTGCTGCCTCTGGTTGGGGGAGAGCCCCAGGGTCCTGGGGCTCCCTGGATGCTCCCTGGGCTTGATTCATTCCCGGCTGTGCCTGGGGCTACCAATGGACCTGTTTCCAGCCCATGGCTTTGTTTGTCCAGCTCAGCCCCTGCAGAACTGTGCTGCGGTGGGTGAGGACACCGCCCTGCCGTGGTCACCCTCAGCTCCCAGCCTGTCCCCCTGCTCCTGCTGCTCCCACTGCTCCCTGGAAAGGGAAGTATATTTTAATATTTTTCAGTACAAGTTTTTTTTTCTCTTTCCACAGTAAGGTCTCTTCAGCAAGAGATGGTAGAAGATACGCTGTTTTAAGAAGTTATTTGTATAATATACAGTTGCATTAGAATGCCATCATGATATATGTTTTAAATAATGTGAAGGGATGGAAAACAAAACAATAAAACACAGGCGTCATATTTTAGTGTGCACTACTCTGATCCATAGTTTGCTGACAATATAAGGCCTCAGGGTGAGGTGTTTATATTAATTTAGTCTTAATACTCTATTGTGCTTTACCATTTTGCTTTATTTTCATCAGTCAACTTTTGTGCTTTGTCAAAATGTTCCTTGACTTTCTCCAGGAGCTATAGTCGGGACTTTACAACCAGCAGGTTTTGCCGTTATCTTCTAATTTTGCAATTCTGCTCTGGTATTGTAAAACTAGGAAATAGCTGAAGGCAAAACAGCAGTTCTCTTATAAGCCATTTACTAAATAAATTTACACAATTAATAGAGGAATGGATTTGAATGGTCTCCCACATAAATAAGAGCTATTCACCCAAATAAGGGTTTTCAAGACCTTATCCATAGAGTTTAGGTATAAAAATATTTGTCATAAACTTCAACCACTGATTAGAGAATCCAGGATGTCTTGACAAGACTGACTGTGAAAGCAAATACACCTGACCTGCTGAACAATGTTGCTACAGGAGAATAACACTAGGATGAATCTTTTTGCATTGAAGAGATAACTGCTTGTCAGCAAGAGCCATTGGGTAGCACATGGCATTAGCGCTCCCCCCTCCAACTATTTACCTCACACTTTATATGACACCTGCAATGGCGTGTTTTCTAGCTATTGATCTATCAGCTATTGAAAATTATACATTTACATCAAAGCAATCATTCAATGCAAAGTATGCAAGTAAGGTAGGATCTGCACTAACAACAATACCCGATCCTGCCATGGAATAGGGTCTAGACTGGATGATACACTCAATAAAACCATTCATTGTTACATTCTTGTTGCTCCAACAGGTGAATCATTAATATCTATGTATGCTGATGCCTAACTAATGTTTTATGTGGAAGACACCCATGATAGCGAAAATCCAATCTAAGGGAGAACTGCACTGCGTATCAAAAAAGTCTGAGCTGGTGGTCAAGTTCTCATTAAGACGTTAAAGTCACAGTGGATGCAAGTATGTTTTTATAGTTTAAAAAAAAAAAAAAAGCAAGCTCTTTTTTTTATATTGAGGCTTTGCCATGGTTATCAATACGTATTATTACAGAGAACTCTACCTCAGTTATGATTTCACATTTAGAAACTGAAACTAATACAAATTCTGATTACCTAATGTTTAACAAAATGCTTCCTTAGGTTGTGTAATAGAATATTCTGAACTGGGATATGGGCAGAGGGCATTTCTGGTGAAGGATCTTTGTCAATTAAGAAAAATTTGATCTGGTACCCTAAGGCTTGGATTTACAGACATCAGCGTCATGCTGCAATGCGGAATTTCCACTCAGCTCTTTTCTGACAATAGCTCTGAAGTGAGAAGGGGAGTAGATTACAAAGGACTCTTCTTATAGGAATTGGTCTACTTTTTATTAATTATTGGCCTTTTCCAGTCTTTTGCATAGATCACATTTTAATAAATCCAAGTCAGTAGAACGGTAATGTACAGTGCCTTCAAACATCAGTGTCATCTTGCTGTTTTCAAGCTTGTGTTGTAAAAGAGAGTGAGGAAACCATATTGCTTGCTTATAACATTATTTTACCAATTTTTTTTTTAATACATTTCTACATATGTCACATGGCTCAGAAATTTTATAATTATGAAAAATTGATAATACAATATCAATATTGTAGCTATCACAGTTGTGAATCCCTTTGGATAAGAGAACGATTGTTGTCTTATCATCTTCTATACCACGCTGGGTTGCTTTACTCTTTCTGTTCACATTTTTGTCCTTAAATTTCAGCTTAGTTCAAGTGTAGCACTGACACATATAATCTTGATTACTAGAATTCCTTATTGCTTCAACGCCAAGAGCTGTGCAGCTGTATTATATTGTGGGGTCAGCTCTGCATGGGCTGTTTTGTTGCCTTATTTTAATTAAGAATATAAAAGTATTATAATACCACACTAAGTTCCTTATGAAAGTAAGGAATATTCAAAAGTAAAGAAATATTATAATGCCTACATTAGAAATAAATATGCATTTTTACAATTAAGTTTTAGGGTGGGTGTGGGTTTTTTTTCTGATCTTACTTGTTTGCTTGCATTTACAGATACCAGGGCTGGGCCAGAAGGCTTTGAGTACAGGTATCTCTGTAGTAACAGGATTCATCTTACAGAGGTGTCGCTAATTTCAGCTGTAGTGGACTTGACGTTTGATTCTGCATTTTCTAATTCATTGCCAAACTATATACACTGTAGTTAGATGTTTGTAGACATGTGATTAAAGTTTGGAAAAGGGGGTGTTTTGTTTAAGGGGTTATTCAAACATGTTGGAAGGTAGTATATGAATTGCCTGTATTTGATTAGAACACATAGCACATGGTATTTCTTGTTACCCAGGAGAATACTAGGCAAAAGTTTGCTGAAATTATTTCCGCAAGCCAACGATACAGAAAGTTTAAGAGACATTAGGCTCCAGTTGCTTGTGACCACAAGATCACTATTAAAATTATTCACCCAAAGCCAATATATTACTGTTTCAGCACTTTATGTGAGTAATGAGGTATCATTACCCTCATTTATTTCTTTGCCATAGGCAAATTTTATGAAAACGTTGCAGAGGTGAACAGATAGTCTAAGTAAGTTTCTGCAAGTTGCAAGTTTCTGCAACTAAAATGTAAGTACCTAACTTGGTACAAATGCCTGCATAATGTTGAGGACAACACTACAGAAGCTAAACAGACTTATTTTGTCTTTTTAGCAGCATCTCACTCTAACAAACAAGGGAACTCTTATTCAGTGCAGGAAAAACTGTAAAATGGAATTTGTCAAACTCCAGGAACAGGTGGAGGACTTCGGTGGATTTTTACATGCCTCTCCTAGACAAAAGATCTTCTACTGCACTTCCACTTTCTACAGTGTTTCTGCTCACTGATGACCTATGTAGTTTTTTTCCCCGATCTTTACCCTTTACGCATGCAGCATGGCTTGGACAGTCCAGAATTAAAAGCAAGGTGTGCTCCAGCTGGGACTCTAACAAGCTTTTGTTATCCTACAACCAAACCCGTGTGTAAAAAGTAAGCAATATCAGACCTCATCATGTGGCTAGAAGACCTCCAAGAAACATTACAGAAGTGGTTTTAGTGATTCAGCAGCTGGTAGCCCTCTCTTCCATGACAGTAACAATCTACTTGTGGAGCCTGGCGTTGCAGCTATTGTAGAGCATTGTGTTTCAAGAGGTATACGTGTAAGCTATCTTCCTTATCATCTTTTATAATGCCCATGGTCAGGGCATATGACTTGAAAGAATTTATTTCTCCATAAAAGTTCCCAGAATCAACAGTGTTTTGCTTTTGTCATTTTTTTCTCCAGACGTTTGTCTGAAAACAAAAAAAACCCCAAAGTATTACTGAGTTTAAAATTAGCTACTTTTTGTCTTTTGGTTACAAAAAATGAAGGATACTCTTGTTCAGGTGGATTTTCATGGAGCACCCTAAAATTTAGCAAGTGCAGAAGTTTTCTACTGAATTTTCTGTTTCATAAAAGAGGTTTTAATTAATCATTTTCACCATAAAAGAACTCAGAGTAGGTGTCTATATGGAGGAACAAAATCTCTCATGCTTCCATACAGAAAGAGTCTGTTGTGGTTTGGGCTGGGATGGCCACTAAAATGAACGACAGATGCTCTCTTTTACTTCTCTCCCCTTCAGAGAAGGGAGAGCATCTCCCTTCAGGGAGTTTAAAAAAGAAACAAAACTACTTTAATGAAAATACTACTACTAATAGAAAAACAAATAATGAAATATATGCAATATATACAAGGTTCCAGGATGACGATCACGTCACTGTCAGGCATGGGAAAAGTCCCAGACTGGACTCAGCGATGGATGGGAGCTGAACTCAGGAACTGGATTCAGGAACACGTGGATCAGGATCAAAGGCAGATGAACAGACAGAGTTCTCCTCGGACGCCGGCCATTGAAGAAAGAGAGCTGACCCTTGGATCCCTCAGCTTTTATACTGAGCATGAGGCAGATGGGATGGAATACCCTGTTGGTCAGTTTTGGGTCCCCTGTCCTGTCTGCTCCTCCCCGCAGGTGTGACCCCTCTACGCTTTTCCGCTTCCAACCCTCTAATGGGGCAAGTAACAAAGTTGGCTGCCCTTGGTTGTTATAGCAGTAAGTATAAGCAGGAGCCTCTAGGCATCCCATTCCTTGGTATAAATTATAAACAATCAGGTCTTATCACTCTGGAAGCGGACAGTGTCTGAAAAATATGCTGCTAATTTCAAAGATTTCAGTTAGTTAGAAGAAGCTTAGATGAAAAGTAAAATTACTGAAAAGAAAACTTGTTCTGTTTTACCTCAAACCAGGACATAGTCTTACTCAAAAATACTTTTGCTTCAGGGCCTCTTCTTGAGGCTGTTGATATAAATGCTGATGGAGCTGTGACCATCCAGAATCAATTCAATTCTGCTTCTGGATGTTTGGTTAGTAAATCCAAGTAGAACTTTGATATGTAAAATCATTATAGATTACATTTTCCTTCGCAGTATTTTATGTCCCTCTGTTTCTCTTGAGGTTACCCCATTGCCAAATACATGTTGTCATAAAGCTTGATTATGGTTTTATTAATGTTTTCTGTATTATTGTTCTTCGTTCTGCTTAGGATCAACATTATGGAGCATCAACAGTAACACTTCAAAAAGCAAAGAACAGAAGGAAAGAGCCATGCTTTTAACTCATTTAAAAAACCAGAACATATCTGAAAACCATATCAATTGTTGGACAAGTAGAAGAGTTTGGTACTCCAACAGTTTAAAATCCAAAGGGGCACTCTCATTGGTATGTGTTCAGCATCATTTTCAAGAATGGTAATATTCAGGTGGCTCAGAGATATTTTATCTTAAGTTGCATGAAATTCAAAGTTTAGGGTTTTAGGTTATTTGAGGCAAAGATAGGGAATGGTGACTGACACATAAAACAATAGGCCATATTTACACAATGCTTTGAATGTGATTGTCTGTTGAACTATGTTGAAATACTACTGCATTTTTGTGCTGTACATTTTATGTCACATTTTGCTTTGTATTTGCGGTGAGTTTGAAGAACTGCTCTGACAGTCAAAAAGCAAATACTGTGATCAACCCCTTGCCTGGTTTATTGCAGTGTTCTTTGGACCTTTGAGGGGTAAACCACAGTCAGTACTGGATTGATAATACTAAGTTTTCCGTGTAAATAGATAGCTTAATCTGGTCCTGGACAGCACAACCCTACAAGTTAACTTTTAAAATTTTTATTTTTTTTTAAAGAAAGATAATGTTTTCTATTTTTGCTCTTAAAGAACACTTTCTGGGGAGATATATTTTTGGATATTCCCACGTTATTGATGTTCTAAGACACTCAGTGGGATGGAATGCAGAGTTCCTTTGTTGTTTTTTCCAGGGAATACCTTAAACTGCTTGCTCCTCCTTCTATGTGGCACTGACAGCCCAAAGTAACAATTATTCCTAATATAATCTCTGGCAACATGCTGAAGTCAAAGCAAGTAATTTTTCTTCAGTGGTAAATAAACTGAGAGACCTGTGTCTCCACACCTCCTCAGGGAGGAGCATTTAGCTAGAAGTTGGCTGCTACAAGGACTACAAAAAGGGAGGCTTCTCTGAGATATCACTAATATTTTATACAGATTCATAGCTAATTTTCAGTACAAGAGGAAGAGAGGGAGGAAATATAAGTTGAGTGAATTAGAGTTGTCTGGTTTTAGGGTTTGCCCTAAACCCCAGATCAAGCATGGTACCATATAATTTATTTTAAAACTCTTTCATTTACTATACATTATGATCAGGAAAGGGTCTCACCTTCTGTTTGACTTTAAAGAAATGTTGGTCTGTAAAGGGTGCTCCAGGTTAGCTGTAAATCAACATCTCCGTGGATTTGCGTTTGAAGGGTCTTGATTGTAGGTCATCAGAGAGATAAGCAAGTATGATCTTCTCTTTAGGATTACACATACCTGAAAAGAGCATCTAAGATTACAGACCAAGTTCTACTTAATAATCAGGAAACTACTTGAATTTTACAATTACTGTATTGTTATCAGTGTTTGGGGTTTAGGGTTGGGGTTTTCTTCTATTTTAATACATAACTCCACGATATTGCCTGCCACCTGCAACATGTTTACGTGAGTCACTAAAGACACCTGATGAGTACTTAGATAAGGAGCAGTGTTAGGAATTTGGTAACATGTATCTATACACAGGCTAGAAAGAATGACAAGCTATCCTGCCCTTCTCAGATACCTCTATAGAGAATGCCTTCCATGTCTCAGGATATTTAAGTACCAATTCGCAAGCAGTTTAAATTTTTTTTATTTTTTAAGGGATAATGATATGACATGCCAAATAAACAGTAGCAAAATAACCCATTTTAAACTTCAGAAAATAGTTTTATGATTTGTTAGTTTTGTTCTGTAAGATAATAATAAACAGGATAAATATCTGAAAAGTAGGTTTAAAATACAATTTAGCTAGAATGTATGCAGTTCTTCTGGAAATGCAACAAGCAATAATTTTGTTTACAGTCTTATCAGTGCCTTAATCGGGACATTTTCTCCTTTTTTAAAAGAAGAAAAAAATAGCATTAATAATTTATTATTTAGAGTGAAGTACATTAAAAAGGATGTAGTTAATGTTATAGCTCAATACCCAAAGCCCCTGAAAATCAGGACAGAATTTAAGCAAAGCTGTCATTCAGCCTTTGGCTACTTTTGGTATAACTAAGGAGATTAAAGAGAAGTGCACTCAACCCCCATATCCTCTTTTATCACTCTCTTGACTTAAATTCTTTTGTTTTCCAGACTTCCAAAAAGTACATTCAGAGTTTGCAGAGCTTTTTCTTTCCATTAGATTTGCTTTTTCTAGGGACTCAAAAAAACCCCTGCACCACAGTGGCATCTCGCTTTCAGTTGAATGTTTAATTGCTCTCCCCCTATCATTCAGATGGATCGCAAATGCTGCCTATTTTCATGCTACAGTCTGTCCATTAAAAATGGGTTTATCTGGTATCAGGTCATCATAATTTTTGCTTTTATGTATATATCCTTTTTATTTCTAACAGAACATGCCCTTAAACAGCAAGTATATTGTTCATGGTATCAAAAACTACAGCCATAAATTCACAAAACTCAGTGCAAGCAGCGTTAGTATACATCATTTCAATATTGCTAGGCATTTTTTAGTTTTACTTTAGCAGTATATTCAACAGTGAAAAATACTAGTATTTCTTTATTTGGTCCAGAAATTATTTTCTTGCATTACTAAGTCTTTAAACCTTTTGATCTGCTTGGATTTTTTTTGAACAATTCCCAACTTTAAGTTTCTTATGGGACTTGAGCACAATAAGAAATATCTGCAGGTTTTCCGTAAGTTGATTCATCATTGCAGAATATTTTTAATTAAATTAAAATAATTTGTTTCAAATATGTGTCAAGCTCAGACTTCTATTGTGAAACAAATGATACCATAAAATTTATATTCCATATATTACGAAGAAAAGTCAATGACCTGAATATGTCAGTCATAATCTTTATGCACATGTGGGGTGAAGAATTATGTCTTCAGTTCTGCAAGGACAGGAAAACCATAATGCAAAGAGGTCAGTAAGGATTTCTCCATCGCTTAGATCACATTCTGTAGGCAGCAGGCAATTTTGACATTAAAGTATTTCCCTTTTCCTCTCAGAACAGGAAAGCTAGTCAGAGCATTTCATACGGTTGTTATCACACGATGCCATTACACGGCATGCTAATTATCACGCGCTGGTAGCCCATGAAACGCCCAGCCTGAGCACACAGCACCGCTGCCAGGCGTGAGCACAGGCCTGGGCGCAGCGGAGTGCGGGCCAGTGGGGAGGGCTGCAGTCACTGCCATCCCACGTGAGCCGCACGGCGTGACGCGGAAGGCTACAACCTTCTCCCTCCATACCCACACTCTTGTTTCTTCTCCATTACATCTGGAGGTACAATTAAAGTAGTATAAGTAAAACTGTATGTATTGTATAGCAGCCGTGCTTTATCATATGGAGGTTCTTATTGCCATATTTCTTGTTCCTGTAATAGAAGAGAATAATAGGAAAATTATACGAGTGACTATGAACTTTTCTGTTGCTGTTCTCCCTTAATATAGCTGTAACATCATTGGTATTCATTTCCTTAGAAATGACTGAAAAAGGAAAAAATACCTCTGAAGTTGCTATGTTAAGTAATTCAAAGAAAAGGAAGACCCACAGGAATTACATATGAAGAATAAAACCAGGCATATTTAGTTTACATAGGATAAAATGTAGTCATGCTTCCAAGTATAAGACATCCAGTAACTTCCAAGGGTTAGGAAGACGTTTTTTAGTTGTATAATTGTGGTCACTAAGGCAGTTACCTGAATATAAAGAAGCACCTGGCAATGACCACTGTCATCAGCAGGATGTGCTACTAGAAGATGTCGCGGTCTTTAGGAAAGCCTGAAAATTACTAAAGCATCTGTGCTGTGCTGTAAGCAAACCTAGTATAATCACGGCATTAAGTCTAGATAAGATTAAACAGTACCACTTTACTCCAGTTTAGGCTTTCAGTTCAAGTCTGTGATCCTGAATAGAAAGGAAAGGGTTATTTCATTAGTTGGAAACTGGATTCTGTCTCTGGAATCACAACCTGGTAGCCACTGGAAATAATAACTTGAACATTTTTGTGTGGCAAATGCAAGTAAATTAAACAGTTTGGAGCTAGCTGCCAAACACCTTCTGAGAAGGGTACCAGCACTGAATGGGTACAAGGTGGAGAGGTCTGATAAATAGGGTAACAATGGGGAAATGGAGCAATACAGAGGTGCAAGACTGGAGAAATGTAAAAAAGTGGGGTTTTTTTAAATAGAATATAATGTTTCTGAGATTAGAGAAATACTGTAATAAATTAACAAACTGCTTATTTAATCAATTTGTAGATTTAAAAACCAGAAACTTCATCCCCAGCTGTTTGAAAATGAATGTGTCTATTTTATAATCCTATTAAGTCTGAAAGAAAGAGATAAAAAAACCAAATTCAGATAATACTAGGTAAAATTTATATAATATTTATTTATATAGTATTACATTACAGCATTTTAAAATGTAGTCTTTCCTATATCAGGTGAGAATTCCATTTAAATTGGAATAGACTACTAAATTTCATTAAGGCAACACAGTTCTATAAAGAAGCTTCGAGTGAAACTGCACTGCTGGTATTCCACTCCCAGTAAGCTTCTACTGGAATTTTATCTGACATGCTGTTGACTGGCTTTCACATCTTATGTTATTAAGCTAACAATTAAGGAAAATCAGAAAAGCCTATGATTCATAAATTGGTATGTATGGTCTAATATATGAAGTATTTTTCTGGAAATGTAGGAAATCAGAGCTCTAAAGCTGAAGTATCCATTTAAAATGAGAAAGGAGTAAGTAGAAACACCACTCATTAAATACTTTTTATTAAAGAAATGGCTCATTATCCTTTTGTGTGACTCATGAAGTCACCATCAATCAGCTATGTAATCTGTAATTATATAGCATTTCTCTGCCAACATGGGTGCAAAAAAATCCATAGCTAGAATTTTATTAACTCTGACTCAAGGGACTGCTAAAGGATATTGGACTTTACAGTCATGATTTTTGAAAATGACTACTTAATTTGCGTGCCTTAATATTTGGATTTTCAGATGGAGATATTTTTCACAACAACTTCAAAAATAGCAAGGTACCTACCCTTTGAAAGCCAGCCAGTTCAATGACTTCCTTCTTCAATGTCCACCATTAAAACCATCATAGAACAATTCAGAAATCCTGCAGCAGAGAATTATTAAACAACAAAATTATATGTTTCTCAGTACTACGAGGTGACATTTTGCTTGTAATAAACATGTAGTGTAACTGTGGGTATTTTCATTATGCACATACACACTCGATCCTGTTTAGAAGCACGATGCATTGAGTAAAAAATGAAAATTCTTTTTTCTGTCCTTAATTGTTATATTTCAGATGCATTTTCTTCTGTTTACTTGGTTCATTGACTACTAACAAGAACACCTATCTTTTCTTCTACCTGCTTTTTCTGGTGTATTCTTATTACTATTGCCAAAGTTTGAAAGATCTCCTCAATCAATATTTTTGTTTAAACACAGAATTAACTCAAGAACCTTCTGACATTATGTGCTATGCTCTCTCCAAAATGTGACTTCCACTGCTCTCTCACATCCCATTCCCTCAAACATCTTCTCTAAATTACTCCCCCTCCCTCGCCAGCCCATACCCCCAAGGAAATCTTTCACATTTCTATTTCAATATCTGATGACAAGATGAAAAGCAGTATGCAAGGTAAGGACAGAACACTAATTGACATGAGAAATGACAGTAATGGTTTCTGTTTGGGCCATGGCTGGACACTTCTGTATAATCAAAAATCCTCCATACTTTGTATTTTTTGTCCCTCTAATAATATCAGCTAAGATAATGTTTTAATAGATTTTTGAACCGAAGTCTTAGTTCTGCTGTGCAGAGTTGAAATATAACAATACATAGAAGAATTTTTTTATCTTTGTAGCATTTCTAGAATGCGATTTTTTTTTCCAGAAATATGGAAGAAAAAAAATATTGGCAAACTTCATTGTAATCAGTCCACTTCAATAAGTGATAAATGGTTTCATTATTATTCATTTCTGGCCTCTCAGAAGTTTTATTCAAAATTATAATATTTTTTCATGAACAAGATTTCATGTGTGCCTGTGACTGTAATACAGAAAACTGGCAATTGCCTTTCCTTTCCTGAGTCAAGCACTGTGACTGTTACATGAAAAGAAAGATGATGCAACATTAATTGCTTCTGCAGTAAGAAGAAAGGGCTCTGGCAAGGTGTGAAAATAATGCAGTGTTGCCTTTTACTTTGCATACTGTTAGAATTGGATCTTGCATTTTAAAATTTTCTTGTTGTTTGGTATACTGCTAGTGAACTATGCCAAAATAACAGAAGTTTCTGCTATGCAGCTCTAAGATGTCAGCAATGTGTGCTCACAGCCCAGAAGGCCAACCGCATCCTGGGCTGCATCAAAAGAAGCGTGGCCAGCAGCTCGAGGGAGGGGATTCTGCCCCTCTGCTCCGCTCTCCTGAGACCCCACCTGGAATACTGTGTCCAGATCTGGAGCCCCCAGCGTAAGAAGGACATGGACCTCTTGGAGGGAGGCAAGAGGAGGGCCATGAAGATGATGAGAGGCCTGGGGCACTTCTATGAAGACAGGCTGAGAGAGTTGGGGTTGTTCAGCCTGGAGAAGAGAAGGCTCCAGGGAGACCTTATAGCAGCCTTCCAGTGCTTAAAGGGGACCTCCAGAAAAGATGGAAAGGGACTCTTTATCAAGGAGAGTCGCAGTAGGATGAGGGGTAACGGTTTTAAACTGAAAGAGGGTAGATTTAAATTAGATATTAGGTAGAATTTCTTTACTGTCAGGGTGGTGAGACACTGGAACAGGTTGCCCAGGGAAGCTCTGGATGCCCCACCCCTGGAGGTGTTCAAGGCCAGGTTGGATCGGACTTTGAGCAACCTGGTCTAGTGGAAGGTGTCCCTGCCCATGGCAGGTGGGTTGGAACTTGATGATCTTGAAGGTCTCTTCCAACCTAAACCATTCTATGATTCTATGATCCTATGAAGATTTGAGACACAAGAAAAATCACTTCACACAACAAACAAACCCCTACCATTGGAAATCATCACCAATGAAGATAAGAATAGATAGAACAAAGAAGGGAAAGACAAACTTGCCGAGAGTCTTCCAGGTGACCTGCGAAAGTCTGGCACTCTCTCTCCCTGGCTCTGGGTCTTTCTGCTGCTTACAGACCACCCAAGCCAGTTTGGAAGAACCAGCTGTGTTGTACAGCAGCTGGGGCAAGGTTCTTTCTCCCTGCATGTACTGGCCTAACCACAGCTTCCCAGTTGCCCCCCCCCAGAAGACTTTTAATTATACTTTATTTCAGGTAAAAGGGATAGCTACTTCATAGATGGAGATTTATTTAAAATTTTGAAGTAAGAAAAACATATTCGTCCAATAATGACATGCTAAAGGCATTTATACATTTGAAAATCACTCTAAGAGGTGTTTCTCAGACTACGCTTCAAAAGTTTAGATTGCTTTTGAACAGCTGGGATTGAGGCTCTCAGATACTAATAGCTCAGTCAAATTCCAGTGACTAATTCATACAATTGTTGACAAAGCCCATATTCCCCCTAAAGGAGATGTTCTGTTGTCTTGCCAAAGTTGAAGCCCTGCTTACAAATTTCAAGTAAAATCAAGAATTTTTAGCCTCTTTAAAATGACATATTTCCTTTCTATTTTTAAATATCCAGAACAGTTTTCAGTGTTTTCAGTTTCCAAAAAGAGCCTGAGGAAGAAACACAACCTGTGAAATTTCAGTCTAAATGCCTGAAGACTGGTGCTATGATAAGCAACTGGAGAACAGCATCCTATAAGGAACAGAATCTGGTGACATGAAATTATAGATACTGTACATACATTGCCTGCTATGGAAAAAGCCACATTCACTAGTTAGTTGTATGGAAGGTTTTGCTAGATTACACATGACTTAAACCTTAATATTTAAACTCAAAAATCTAAAATGTGGGTAAGGAAGGTGCACTGTTGGAGACGATAAGAAAGAAAACCACCAGCCACCAAATGAAGCTGTGAAACTATGTTTCTCTGTGGTTGAAAAGCAAAAGCCATTTTTAAAACACATAGCCACATTCACAGAAATCACAGAGTGGTTGAGGTGGGAGAAGGGACCTCTGGAGGTCAGCTGGTCCAACACCCTGCTCAAGCAGGCCCACCCAGAGCTGGTTGCCCACAGCCATGTCCAGACGGCTTTTGAGTATCTCCAAAGAGGGAGACTCCGCAACCTCTCTGGGCAACCTGTGCTGGTGCTTAGTCACCCTCAAAGTGAAAAAGTGATTCCTGATGTTCAGAGGGAACCTCCTGTGTTTTAGTTCATGCCCATGGCCTCTAGTCCTGTTGCTGGGTGCGCTGACAAGAGCCTGGCTCTGTCTTCTTTGCACCCTCCATTCAGGTGTTTATATACATTGATAAGATCCCCCCTCAGTCTTCTCTTCACTAGGCTAAACAGCCCCAGCTCTCTCAGACTTGCCTCCTAAGAGAGATGCTCCACTCCACACTTAATCATCTTTGTGGTCCTTCACTGGACTCTCCGGTAGCTCCATGTTCTCTTGTACTGAAGAGCCCAGAAGTGGACACAGTACTCCAGGTGTGGCCCCACCAGTGCTGGGTAGAGGAGAAGAATCACCTTCCTTGACCTTCCGGCAACAGTCCTCCTAATGTGACCCAGGATACCATTAGTTTTCTTTGTGGCAAGAGCACGTTGTTAGCTCATGTTCAACTTGATGTCCACCAGGACCCTTAGGGCCTTTTCTGCCAAGCTGCTTTCCAGCTGGGTGGCCCCCAGCATATACTGGTGCCTGGGGCTGTTCTTCCCCAGGTGCAGGGCTTTGCAGTTCTCATTGTTGAACTTCATGAGGTTCCTGTCAGCCCATTTCTCCAGCCTATTGAAGGTCCCTCTGGATGTTTCAAAACGTCAGTGAATAAAAACAAATGCAGCAATTTTGGACTTTTTACAGCAAATGAAGCAAGGTAAGTTCACAGCACCTTGTTCATGGGTGAATGTTCTAGATACGTGGGTTCAAGTACTCATCAATTTGATGCGTATAGAGTGGATAAATTGCTCCTGGCTGTGTATACAGACAAGTACTCCATGCTCTCTTAGAACAAAAGTAAGTAGTATCAGAACTTCAAATATGACATTATTGTATTTCCTGTCATTGCCACAGTTTAGCTAACTGTCCAGTTTGCACAACCGTAATTTCCTCTGTGTGTAAAAATTACGTTTGTTTAAATCTTTAGAAGAAATGAGCTGAAAGGAGCTTTGATTGTCTCTCACCCTTACTATGGTTTTCAGGGCTCATTCGAGAGATGTATTTTGGAGTCATATGGATATGTAGATTATCAGGTATCTCTGATCATGCAGCCAATGCCAACGCTGAAACCCAATCAATCAGAAACTATTTTAAAAAAGCATGCCCCCTTGTGCTGTTTTATGGTATGAAACTTCAGTTTTTAAAGAGTAGTTGAGTAGATCAACCCACAAATACCTACCTGAAGAAGGCACTTCAACATTTCTTAATTAGAAGGCAAACTGATGGCTGTAAAATGAATGTAAACAACATTGCATGGCAGAGATAGCATGAATTTTTACCCATGAATGGGTAACCAAATGCTAGGCAGGTCACCTCCTTATACAGTGGATTTGATGCTTTGTCGCTGGCTGCCCTTCAGCCTTTCAGAAAGACATCCAGATCTGGTATTACAAACATACAGTAAGAGTCCAACTGAGGAAGAAGGCATTATGTGGGGTTATTTTGCTGGTACTATACTGAAGGTCAGGCCAAATAACAGTTGTCCTTTCAGCTCACAGAAGTCAAAAAACTTCTTGATGTTCCAGTGTTGACTTCATATACAGAATATAAAGTTTGTCTCTGACCCTTCAATTATTGTAATTGAAACAAGGAACCACAAAACAAGCATTAAAATGTGTGAGCATAATCAACATTGATGGGCTGAAATATGTCAGAAGGAGCATAAAGAGAACAAAACAACTGAGTATATCAACATTTTTCACAGATTACTTTCAGAATTTGTGTTTTGTTCTTGTCTTTAACAAAGTTTTTTCTAATATGCATGCTCTTCAATCCTCTCTATCGCTCTCACAAACAAATCCAGACTGATGAACAGTCCTTGACAAATGAACAAAAGATACATATGAGTTAATGTTTCAGGTCAATGTCTATGTTACAACCTGTGCCTTTATTATTTCATATTGGACAGTATATACAGCTATCTATTGGCCCTTCAGCCTGCTATACAGTGGTGCCTGCTTACACAGCAATCCAACATAAATGAAGCTGTACTAACTTACTACAATCTAACCCTGTTGGTCTAGGATAGATTGCAGTCTTAGGGAAGATATTTGATTACTAGCTACATCCAGTTCATAAACAGAATCTGACTCAATACAGAAATGTAGACAACTTTAGCTGAATGACTTCAACGATGAACGCAAATGCATATATTGCACACAAACTCAAGGGATTTTCAAATCAAACTGGAGCCTGCAGCAGTGGCATTCTTCCACTGTCCTGAATGGAAAAAAGCCTAGGCTTTCACGGTAGACATGTACTAGCAAACAGCCCCACGCTGTGGACACAGCGTGTACTCATAAAATAACATGCAAATTTACTCGAGCTGTTTCTTGTCGCACCCAGCCCTGCCAGGATATACTGAAAATTATCACGTTGTGATTAATTTAGCACTTATTTTCATATTAAATTTGTCTAGAGTATTAGGAAGAGGAGGAACTTTTCAAAAAGACAGTTGGTAGATTTGGATTTTTTTGGTGTTTTGTTGTTTTGTTGGTTGGGTTGTTTGTTTGTTTGTTTGTTTTAATTTAGCATGGAAAAAAATCTACTGCAGAAATTCTGAAAGAAAAGCTGTGGAGTGGCATGCAGTCCTGGCAGCCCTTTGGGGAGCAGAACTCAGTAGTGCTCTGTAGCAGGATTAGTGGGCGTCCCACACTTGGTAACTGAGAACAAATGCTATTCTGGAGCATAATAATAATCATAATAATCTAATCTGGAGCATAATAATAATATCCCCCAGACTTGTAGAACATGAAGGTTCTAAGAATTTTCCAGGAATTCAGCAGACTTGGATAGAGAGTTCTTTACAGGATGTTGCAGAATCTTTCCTCCCCTTCTAGGAAGCTGCTTCTGACCTGGTCCTGGATCCATCATCTCCTTCCTTTCATTCTATTTTAAGAGGGGGAAAAAAGGCCTTTATAGTCGTTTCTGCCAACATCCCTTTTATTTGGCTGTGGGGTGGAGCTGCTCTGGGCAAAGGGAACATCCCTAGTAGCCACCCACTGTGCAGCACTGCATCTGGAGCTGAAAAGAAAGGTTGTTTCCCAATTTGCAAGCAACAACCGTATGTTCAGGAATGAAGAAATGCATACTCCCCCCAATCCCATGAGCTTCCTCTCTCCCCTGTGGCCTATTTAAAGTTATTCTAGTACTCTTTACTGGACTCCAGCTATTAAGTGAATACCTTCAAACTTCAGACCCTTCAAGCTAAGTAATTGTAAGCAAAGCTGGGGAAAAACTGAGCGTGCACTAACTATTGTTCCTAGTGACTCATAGTATCGTTTCCCAGAGTGACTATATTGGTGAGACTCCAAGGCTCCTCCCTTTAAAGCAGATGGTAGAAAATTTTTAATTTGGCAGTATTATTGTGTAACACCAGCAATCAAGACGACTGTTTACAGAGAGATAGAGAGACAAGCTCCCTGTCACAAAGTCCTCACGTTTGGTGAGAAAATAGTTAAAAAAACCAGATGGGAACTTTAAACTGCTGAGGGGCTCCCCCTCCACTCAAATATGCAAAATGACTTTTATTTTAAAATAGAGACCTAGACAATAATAATGTAACACATTATATCATCACCAAAATTAAATGCTTATTCACTTCCAAAACTTTTAATTGGTTTTCCAAACCAGATGCTATGAAAAATAAAAAGACAAAAAAAGTCTGACTTGGGCTTTATATAAACAACTAAAAATATATCTCAGGGATTGGTGTCCAGCCACGCTGTTCTGTTGCACAGACTGCTGCACCGCATGTAGCGTTGGTGTAAGCGGTCGGAAAGGAGCCTGTCCAGGGTGGTGCAAAATCTCCCGCACTCTGGATCTGCTGAGGAGGCAGAGAAGGAATTTATTACCTAACTTCCTTTGGCTCTTTGGGGAGCCAGATTGTTTCTCAGGTAATAACTCAGCAAAACAGGTACCTGGCAAACATGCCAAAGGGTAGCATCTCCTCCCTAGACTTGTATCTTAAGTAGCTTAAGGGCAATGATGCCATTGGGAGGTGTCTCTGAATGCAATTAAGGCAGCAGAATTTGCCTTCTTTTGAATGGAATAATTAGCTTCTTGGCCAGAAAACAGGATGCTCCACAAGAAAACTGTACTCATACCCAAGTGGGAAAAAGTGGGTAAGAAACCCTTCCTTGTACTCTCAGCTTGAATTACTGCAATTAAAGAGATCAAATTATAATGTGCACCACCACATTGCCAATAATCCGTTGCATGAGCTTCCTTATTTCCTAAACTGTACAATCACCACTTAGAAGCATGTATATTTAATTCGGATGTCTACTTTTTGCATAGTGCCCCATGTGGCCCTTTTTTGACAGGTTTTTTTTTTAATGAATTAATAAAAGGATCACAGAAACTAGCAACGTAAAGTTGCTTTGTATATTAATATTGTATAACGCTGATGCGATGTGTGCTTTGAAATGAGCTTGGGGTTTTTTTTTGGAGTGATTGCAAATCATGTATTTTAATTGCAACATCAAGAGAAGTGGTCTTGAGAATATGCCTTAAATGGTTAGGCTAAACAGGAATTACCTTTTGGAAGCTTACTTTAAAAACAATAGAGGCATCTAGTGGAAGTGCTTGAGGACTGCAGCTGTCAGAGAATGTATCGATGCACAGCTGATTTTCTCGCATTGCTTCTTCCCAGATTGAATTTCATGAATTGAATGAAAAATGCCAACGGTGTTTATGTTTTATTTAAGAAAAGGCGAATCTCAAATACAGTGGTATTTAAGCACCGTGAGCCAAACATAATTTAGGAGCCAAATATGATTTAGGAGCCTAAGACATATTTTTCAAAAGTGATCTAAGCAAGTTGGGCCACGGAAGCATTTACATGCGCAGTGCTTACAGTGTCATTTCTTTAAGACATGTGGCCAGTCACAGTGCGATTTATAGTCCTTGACTACCTAAGCTATTAGATTCCTTACAAAACATGACTGAATTAGCACGCAGAAAAGTGATCTTTCAGCTAGCTGCCTTAATGAGCAGCCACTCAAAATGGCCCACAGGAAACACTGAGGATAGGTGCAAGTCTTCTACACAGTCTTTCCACAGTGGTAGGTTGAAGGGTGCGGTTTCCAAGCACGGTCCACAGCCTCAAACCCTCTCTGACTTCAGTTTTTCTTTTAAAAGCTGATGGCTTGAAATAGGGAGTGTCAGTTTTCCTTCCAAATACAAGAAAAGAAATATCCCTTCCCACTCTCTGATCCAATACCTTAACAGTTAGAGGACTCCCCCAGGACATACGAGAGGAAGTTCAATTTCCTTCTCTGCCTGATAGCACACCTGAACATTTTTTTATTTCCTATTATATGCTCTGGGGAAGGAGAAAACAACCCAGCAGAAATCCCAAAGCGGGCTCTTCTTAAACACAAGAAACCCAAACTACAGCCAAACTACAAAGCGTACAGAAAGCATGAAGGTCCAGGGCTTGGCGACACATCCAGCTGCTTTTTAATTTTCCCTTACCCTTAGGCTGTAGGGCAAAACACACCATAGAAGCATCTGTACTAACATATTCAGAACACATTACAGAAGTATCCATAGGCTCCCTGCCCAAACTTAATACACTGTGCTCGTTAGCCAGTTAGCCCAAGAAGCCTAACATGGCTGCGTGTTTCTCTGTGACAGTGGTAGGGCCTTGTGATAGCAAAGTCATTTCTCCAAAAGACTTCGCTGCCTGGTAAATGTACCTCCATAGCTTTGGTCAATTGGGCTCTACGATATGACTAGCAGAATAAAACTTGAATTTCCAAGGTATGGAGGTGAGGAATTGGCTGGGTAACATCAAGCTGTTTATTCCCTGACTCATCACGTAACTCTCAAAGCATTGTCAAAATACAATTTTTGAGCACACTTCAACTCTATCCACATTTCCTCACAGAAAAACATTAGGTTTAAATAGGGTGTGGATCTTCCCAGTGGGTTTTCAATCTCTAGGCAAATTTCACTTAAAATAAATTAAAATATTGGGCTTTTATTTGCTTATTCCTCTCCTTGTTTGAGTGTAGGAACTAATGATAAAGCCTACCCTCACGACTTTTAAACCACAATTTTATTACTTCCTCTCCTAACCACACTGTCATTTATTTCCTCCTCAATCTTCCTTCACTTGCTGGGAGAGATTTCTTCCTCAAATCGCACTGCGGGCTCAGGTTTGTCGTGCCTACTATTTTTTCCCCTTTCATCGGTGCAGAATCTGATTAACGAGGGCGGGCTGCAACCCAGCTTTTAAACACCACGGTGCCACTGCTGCCTTCGCGTTGCGTTTTCAAGGAATTTGCTGTTTCTGTGTCTCTCTGGTACGGCACTGCCATTTACCGGAGGCGTGACACCCCCCCCAGCCCGGGGTCTGTGCGGGCGGAGGCAGACACAAGGCCCGACTGGCCTCGCTAGCGGCGGCTTTATTTAACGCTGGGGTCAGTGGCGCCTGACGGCGGCACAGACACCTCCCTCCTTCCTCTAAAAACACAAAAGACAAGAATTCCGCCTTCTTGGCTCCTTCTCCAGCCGTGACGCCGCACCGGGGCGGGCGGGCTGCCGGCGGCCTCCCAGCGCAGGCCGGCCCGGGGCAGGCAGGCTGCCGCCCGCGGTGACAGGGCCCACCGCGGCCGCCCCGCCCCGCCCCGCTCACCTGCCCGGCCCGGCCCCGCCTCGCAGGCGGGCCCCCACCTCGGGAGCCGCCGAGCGCACCCGGCCCCTTCCGGGCGCGTCCCTTCCCCTGAGAGGCGGTGACCTACTCCCCTCCCCGCCCCGCCCCAGCCGCCGCCGCCGCGGGCCGGGGGGTCCTCGGCGCTTCGCAGCCGGCCCCCTTCCGCGAACGGTTCGAGGCCTTTTGGCCCGCGGCGGCCCCCCTCCTCCAGGTGCTGTCGCGTTGCCATGGCATTTTCCGCTGGGAACGGGGAGGCGGCGCGGCCCGGCCGGGCCTGAACGGCGGGGAGATCCGCGGGGCCGCAGCCCGGCCGGACACTGACCCTGCCCTGCCCGCCGGCGGCCGCAGGGGGCTGCGCGGGCCCGCTGGCCGATCCCCCGCCTCCTCCTTCCCCGCCGCCGCCTTCGCCTTGCCCCGCCGCTGCTTCCCTCGACTCCGAGGTTCCGGCGGCGGCGGCGGGAGGCGGCGGCGGGCGCCGGCTGGAGCAGGCGGCGGGGAAGATGGCGGGGAACGGCGGAGGCTTCGCTGGCGCCGGGAGCGGGGAGATCATCCAGCTCAACGTGGGCGGCACCAGGTGAGCCGAGGCTGCGGGGGCCGCTGCGGGCGGAGGGCGACAGGCCCCGGGCCCTGCCGGCGGGCCGCTGCGGTCCCGCGGGGGGGGGCGGGTGGCGGCCGGCGCATACCGGAGGGCACCGGAGCGAGGGGGAGCGCCGAGGGGCGTCGCGGGGAGCAGCGCTTCGTGCGGCCGGCCCCTGCCCGGGGGTCTCCCCGAAGGGAGGCGCTGCCCCGCCGTGCCGGGGGGTAGGGTGGCCCAGCAGCCCGTCTGTCCCGGGAGGGCGGCGGTGCCCGCTCGCCCGGGACCCGTCAGCCGGGGCTCCGTGTCCTGGACGTGGCCCTGCCTCCCGAGGAGGGGAGTAGGGGGCCTGAATAAAGATTGACCCAGCGTATTGCAGGGGAGCTGAGCCGGGGGTACTTAATGGGGGAAGTGTTGGCAGTCCTGCGTGGTGGCAGCCTGCGGTGTCTGGGGTTTCTGGATAGGTGCTCCAGTAACGTGTCTTATGGACTCTCTGGGTATGCTGCTTCTTCAGGAGAAGAGGACGGAGAGCTTTGCTTTGCCATCAGATCCATAGGCTTCTAGTAATCGGTCTGTCTAGTAGCCTCAGAGACCCCAAGGTATTAAAAAGGCTGATTCGATACTGCTGCGATCAGCTGGAGTAAAGAATTGTATTGTATTTGAAGGTGTGCTGGAAGTATGGAAGATGGCATATGTGGACATTTTGGCAGGCTGAGAGAGAGAATTGTGGGACAGCTGCGGTCAGAATCTGTGTGATAAATAGTGCAAATGTTCCTGTCAAAATGCTCAGGCATGAAATCATTCAGATTACCGTAGCTAGTGGAAACTGAAGTAATGAGTATTCCTGTGTCTGCGCATAATGTGAAACCAGCCGTAAGTAGTAGGAACTACTACTACTACTGTTTTAAGAATTTTCTTGCATTACTCAGAAGATGAACTTGTTCTTAGAATTAAATTGTGTGTTACAGCCTATCTTAAAGGAGGGTGCCATAAAAATTGATGCAGAATTCCTTTGTTAGAATAAGACATTAAGAACCTGGTTCAGCCTAGAGAAGCTGCTTGTAACTTCCGTAGGCAAAACTTGCCTATAATGATACTTTCAGGATACCTTTGATGTTGGCTTGGACCAGATTTCATGTTATACTGAACAAGGCTCTTCAGTGAACTGTTTGTGAAATTATAGGCCAGTTCATCTTTTACATTTTTATTACAAGTAGAATCACAAAGATGCCTCTATCTCATACTTTTAAATAGATCTTGCTTATTAAATGCCTCTGCAGAGATCAGAGAATTATGTACAGGACATGAATCAGGAAAGAAATACACATCCTCAGAGGGCTTGCCTATACAGAGGGGTATGAAGAATAAGGCAAGCTAACAATTGTATGTATTTCATTTCTAGCTGAAGGTTTAGATTCTAGTCAACAGTCATTTGGGTGTAAGGAGTAGGGAATGTGTGCATGGACATTTTCCTTTTAATAGAGGGACAATGTGTAATAATAGTACCTCTGTGTAAGAGGTACTTTTGCAAGCTCAACTTCCCTTGTAGTGCCCATATTCTTTGAAAAATTTATCTGAGCCAGGTTTTTCAGCTTGCAAAGGCAGGTGACTCAAAGCTGACAGTGGAGTGGGTGATCTGGGCAGCAAATGGTGGAGTGTGGGATACTATAAATGTTTCCTCCTCTTCATTAGTTCCTGTTACCCTTACTAGAAACCTGAAACTCTTATTTTTGTTTGTAGAGTTCTGTGAGGAGAGGAAATTGCATTCTCCTCTGTCTCTGACAGCAGTTATACTTTGGAGCATCTAGTACAGAGACCTGAGCTTTCCATGTTTTGATACAAGGTTCCCACTGCTCCCTGGGACTGCCAGAGCTTCTCTGTTGTGGGCGGTCATTCCAACAGTTCCTGGTCTCAGCTTTTGTGGATTCTTTTGTTGGGAGCACAAGCCTCTTGCAAGTTAATGTTCACAGAAATTACTGTAACAAATTTAATGAATTCTCTTGACCCTTTCTCTCTGGTTATAAGATAACTCTGCAAGTGCAATTGACTATGAAAATAGTTGTTTTGTAACTGACGCTTACTGTATCTGTTTCCAGTTGCCTACATTTTCTTTAAAATAACTGTAGGCTGCCACCTGCTTAAGAGTATTTGAGAATATTGCACGGGGTTTGCCTAACTTTCCTCATACCGTATCTATCTGACCACTGCATGTTAGCTTCATGAAGCTGCAGGTGCACCGATACGTGTAAACATTGCTAGCTAAGCTTCTTTCTACATCCTGGACAGGAGCACTCTGTCTCGTTGTTTACGTAGATTAATCTGTATGTATTAAAAGTTCTAAAGTATATGTTAGTATGAGATATTGCTTACTAAACTGGTACCATAACACTAAATCACAGACAGAAAATCCTTGTGCTATCTAAACCCACTCATAAAATTGCAAGGAGATGAACGTGGAATCGGTTGATGGCTCTCTTTCCTGTCCTCCTTATTTTGTGGCTTGTTCTTCTGGAACATCTTCTAGTCCAAAATGTTTTGCTACTGAGCTCTTTAGCTGACTTAAGAAATGCTAGAGTGGAACCCAGTTGGTCAAAACACCAGCAAAACTTCAATCTTGACACCTCTGAATAGTTGACTGTCACTCATGCCTAAATGCAAGCATGTCTCCAGGTCAGAAATTGTGCTGTAGTGTGTTGAGAAGATAGTACTATTGAGTCCTCAAATATCTGTTCAAGGATTCTGAATGTCTTCATGGTCACATCAGACTTTTTTATTGTTTCAGAATTAATGTAGCATTTATCATTCAGTGTTGTAGAAAATGGCAGTTAGCTGTGGTTCCAGCACTTTTTCTATATCTTTCTACCTATACACGCCTTCCTGGGAAACCATAAGTCCTCTGTTTTTTGGGGTTTTTTTTCTTCTAAAAACACAAAAATAACTGAAAGTTGTAAAGTATTTGAAGTATCAGACAATAAAAGTCTTTAGCTTGTGAAGACCTTTAAAAGGGCTAACTGGTGGTGCTGCATCTATCCCCCTAGTTACATGCAGTGTCTGGATTAATCTTGGATAAAATTAATGTAAGTCATTGTTTTCTTTTATGCACATACTATAATATAGTTAAATGAATCATCCCTTACTCTTGAAGTAGAGAAGGGTAGTGATCTGTATTACTGATGATAAAAGCTGCGCAAAGCTGCAAATATACTTAGAAGTCACTTTCCATTTAAAGAGCAAACTGCTTTGTTTCTCTTTATTTTTTTTTTTTTTCTTAGGAAAGACTGTGTATGTTTGTGCTTAGAAAGCTGATACTGTAGATTTTTCTGTTAGGAACAGATTTGTCATTGTTGTGTTTGCAGTGAGCAGCTACACAATCCACGTTTTATGCAGGGTGGTAGCCTTTGTGTTTCTGCCTCTTAGGAGGTATAAAGTAATACTTTTTGTTTACTTTTTTTTTTCCTCCTCCAAAACTGGAAAACACAAGAAGTGAAAACTAGATAAATTATGATTAAGTATTTTTATTCCAAAAATATTTTGTAATGTATTCCTGTACTATATGGTAAGTTGTCGTGGAATTTTACTTTTGTGTTTTTTGATTGCTATTAATGCAGAGGTCACCAAAGGTTTCTTAGTCATGGTACTAGTAAGAGGATATGTACAGTCAGAGAACTGATGTGGAGCATGACCTTATTGTCCAAGCTGGCAGTCCAGTTGTCTTCCTTCATGTTAAATCAAAACCGGAAGAAGCATGAGAGTTCATCGTTATTTATTATGTAAAATACAGTCTGCTATCATAAGTAATACTATAATTTGTATTATTTCATAATATGATTTGGATTAAATACTTTGTTTCTTTTAACTGTTATTAGGCACCCCTAAGAGGGCCCGAATAGCAAAATGACAAATGATTAAAGTTACTGTAAAATATTAACTTGAAGCTCATTGTAGTCTTTTGCAGTGCGCAATGTAGCACCCTTTGAGTCCTAAGTAAGTGTAACATGAAGTTAATAACAAATGTAGCACACTATTGATAAACTTGTATTTTAGTGGCTGCTTTTTGTGTGTGTGGTTTTTTTCTGTGTGTTTTATTGTTTTTCGTGTTCCTTTTTTTTTTTTCCCCCCCAAGCATTATTGTTGACAAAATATGAGAACCAGAAAATGTAGAATGTTTGGGACAGTGCGTTACAAATGTATAAAGAATGACACTTTTGGGGTTTCTGGACAGTCCTGCTTCATGCTTAAGGACAATCTGTGCAAAGATTCTGCAACCGCTTTGACTTTGTGCATGTTTAAATGATCTCAAACTTCCCAAACTCGTTTGGTATCAGCTTTGTAGGACAAATCAAAGAATTTTGATAAAACAGACTTCCTTCCAATTTTTCAGCTGATTCTAAACTTGTAATTTTGGTTTCCTAGGTTCAGCACTTCACGACAAACACTGATGTGGATTCCAGACTCCTTTTTTTCTAGGTATTTGTAATATATCATCACATTAAACAAAGACAAATTAGCAGTCATTAAAAAAAAAATTATGTATGTTCTTAGTTCTTAATTTATGCCATAAATAGTGTCTTTATTCCTTAATGCTTTTTCCTTGTCTCAAGCAATGGGACAGATTAATTTGAAATAAGATGTTGTCCAGAAGGCATCTTCTATCTTGAATGGTGCTATGGCAGCTTATGTGTGCTGAGGAGTTGTTACTTTTTAGATGGGGTGTTGTGGAAATAACACTCCAAGTCTGCAGGAAAGGGAGATGCCGCTGACCTTATTACTATACTGCAACTTGTGATCTTATTAGCCATAGAAGGTAGCACTGCCTTTAATGTTTTTTTGAATTTTGCTGTACCTTGAGTTTAGTCAAAGTTTTGAGGGTTTTAGCTTGTGGCACATGAGCTGTTGAATTATTGAACCTCTTTCTGCTGACTCTTACCACTTCTGTAGGTTATGCTGCTTACTATTTGTCCCCTAGTAATTTTCTGCTGTAGTTGCTGCACCTCTACCACCCCAGTTAATCCCAAACACATAAAAAAGACCTAAAGGCTGGCAGTTTTGCTTCCTTACATTTAGTTTTTGTAGTCTAGACTTTTTTTCCCAATAAAAGCCTGGCAGCTGACATAGACAGGCAGCATTACCTGCTCCTGTTTTACTGAAATGTTAAGATAAATGGAGTGCCAGGGAAATGTCGCCTTCTTTGAGGTATGGAAAGAAAGGGACAAGGAGGAAGTCCCTTGCTATTCCCCAATCTCTCAACACTAAATATATTATCTAAGGAGGTTGTTCTGAAAGTCATCCAGTAGTGGAAGATCTCACAGTCATCCAGGCTCGGCTGGAATCTTGAAGTAAAAACGTTGACATGAGTTAGTTTGCTTCGTATCTGTAAAACAAGCTTTTGGTGTTGTGTTTTCTACTGATCTGGAGCAAGAGTATTTTGATCTGATGGGAGAGAAACTTTGAAGTAAAATGGTGTAAAAACTCATCCACCCCATTCTTGCCCAGTAAGTCCTTGCAGAATGGATTGTTCACTCTTCCTTTTTACTTCAGCAGCTTTTACCAATTTACTAGATTGTAACAAACTATGCAGCCCTCTGGATACCTGGGAAAACTTTTCCATCCTTTCAGGCTAAGCCTTGTGTCTGTTTTCTCTGGGAATCTGAAGATCCTTATGATGTAGCTCTTAGCCTTTCCTCAGGTGTCCATGCACTGCTTCATTTGTTCAGGAGATACTTCACCCTCACTAGCATTCTGCCTTACCTAGGCAGTTTTCTTTGCTCAGCTATACAGTTTTACCAAAATGCAATCTACAATACACAAATAGAGCAAACTGACTGAGAATGTTGATATCTTGTATTTGTGTTAGTACATTTCTGGGGGACATCTAAAAAGATTTCCTGTGTTTCAGTTTGCTGAGTGGAAGAATTTCAACGCTGAAGGATGAAACTGGTGCTGTGAGTAATAAATCTACTGATAAATTGTTAATTTAATGTTATGCTTTCAGTTAGGCTCTCTCCTAAGGAGTATTCACTGTGGGTGCCAATGGGAGTTACGCTGCCCGAGTCAGCTATGCTTAAAAGCATGGAAAACAAATGGCCAAATGAATTAAAAACATTCACATTCCTGGGCTTTTAAAAACTTGTTTTGGCCTTTGCCAGTATTTTCTCTGTCACTATTGTATTACATAACCCCCAATAGTAGTGTCGCAGAAGCTCGTGTTTAAAATGCTGGCAGTACCATCTCTGCTTCGGAGTCGATGAGGAGTTATGTTCAGTTGGACCTGACCTTTTAGCATAGAATCATAGAATCACCTAGGTTGGAAGAGACCTTTAAGATTGTCACTTATTTCAACAGGAGGAAAATATGGGACTTTGAAATAATTTCAGAATGTCACCATGTATTTTCCTTTTCTTGTGTTAGATTCAGTACAAAATACACTAACCTCTTTCTTATAATCTCAAAGCCTAGTTGCAACACTGTTCACGCTATTGAGTGGGAGAATGACTAGGAGTATTTAATTTAGTTATGTCTAGTGAAATTTTAAAGATTTTTAGGGCAGAATAAAGGTCTCGCACATGTAACTACTTGAATGTCATGGTCTCCAAACTTCCATGAAAATTGGTGACACCTCTGGATTTCTTGGTTCTCATCTTGATTCCGAGATGAATGAGACTAGAATGATGTGCATATTTTTGTGCTCATTCTGCATTGTACAGACAATGCAGAGACAGAAACTGTACTTTTTTAAAAACAGGAAGAACTAGTTGCTGTATTGCAGAGGGAGGGGTGATTTTCATCAGATAGTGTTGCACATGTAGTTGAGTAATCCTGACATGGAAATGTAGCTTTTGTTGGCAAATATATGTAGCAAAATGGCCCTTTCAGTCTGTGTATATGATATTCTTAAATGGGAAACTATAGTTACATCAATGTTGTTGAGTGATAGTAAGGCACATGAGTACTTTTCTGAAAGTGTAGAGGTAGTTGTAGTGGCAATTGACTTAATTAAAACAAAGTCTAAACTTATCTTGATCTTATTACACTTACTGCATTCTGAACACATGATAGAATGTGAAAGTTCCATTGACCTTTGGGGAGACTCTAGAACTTAAAGGGCATGTTTATTAAGTGCCATCTGTTTGTAGCAGTGTTTGTATATGTCTTAAGAATGTTGAGTAAGTGGATGGTAGAAGAATGATGAGAGCAAAGGAGTGGTTCAAAAACTTTGGTTATGTTTGTCTGCTGACTGCCTCATCTTCAACTCCTCTTCCCCATGCTCAGCATAAAAAGGAATTTTAGTTGCTGGGTGCCCCATAATAATGCTAAAAGTACTATGATTTTTTTTTCTTTGCAGATATTTATTGATCGAGATCCAGCAGCATTTGCACCCATTTTAAATTTTCTTCGCACAAAGGAGTTAGACTTACGGTAAGAAGTTCTAATTACTTCAAGAGAAAATTAATTTGATCAGATGTATTAGAAAACTTTTTCAAATGAGGATTGTTCAGTTTTATTCAGCTGGTTGGGTGCCTAGTATATGACTTGGCTTCCTGCTAGATCTGGTGCCATGCCTAGAGTATATGTATGGTATGGTGGAGGCAGAAATGGTAGCATGATATTTTGTTAGTGGATTTTTGTAATTTAAACTACTTCTGGCAATGTATTTCTTTATTGTTTCTATATCCTTATTTTAATGAAAGATAATTAATATTAAGATCACTTTGAAATCTCAAACATCAAGATATTAAATGCATTCGGTGGTAATTCTGTAAACAGATAGCTTGACATGCACATTGTGTAATATCTAGTTATATGCAAGTACTTATACTCAAGGTATTGACTCGCTCTGTTCTTGTGGTTTTTGTTGGTTTGTTTTTTATTTCTCTAGGGGAGTGAGTATTAATGTTCTCAGGCATGAAGCTGAATTCTATGGAATCACTCCTTTAGGTAATTTTTTTTTTTTTTTTTTTTTAAATATGAGGTCATCTCACATTTATTACTCTAGTAATGACCCACTTACAAGTCCTGGGCAGTTGTGACCCTGAAGATTTTCAAACTTACTGATACAGAAGGTTATTTGAAATAATGTAATGTTTCCCAGGAAGTGCAAGCTATGGTCATATCTGTTTTTCCTCCTTAGTGAGAAGATTGCTACTATGTGAAGAACTGGAACGCTCATCTTGTGGCAGCGTCCTTTTTCATGGCTACCTGCCTCCTCCAGGTATTTTTGTATTCATTGTCTGATGTTGCTTGCAGTCACTTATTGCTTTAGTTTGTGGGGGTCATTGGCCGAGGTAGTTAGCCTAGCTGTCAGACGGTCCAGAGAAGGCTTTCCTATGGAAAGATTAAGATGAATGGTTGAATTGAACATCGTTCTGATTCAAAAACAAGGCTTTTATCTGTCTGCTGTATGAAATGGCATATTTACAGTACTGGACAGGGGGTGGCATGTTAATACTAAGCAGGCTGTGTTTGGTAGTAGACTAGAGTAGAGGTTCTTCCAAGTACATTTCAGTTAAATGTTACCAGCATGGAGTGCTTCCTTCTTTCTGAAGGTACAGTTACTTTAGGTGCTCAATGTCTAGATGTTAAATCAGCACAAATGAGTTTTCCTTAACAATATGGGTACTTGTTAGATTTTTATTTCTCTGTAGAGATGAGCACAGTTCATGCGTTAACATGAAGTCTAGCCAATTGTTGACAAGTTTTCTGAAGATAGTTCCTTAAATTGTGAATGTCAATGTAGAGAGCAAAAGCATTTTCTATTTCAGTGTTAAGATATTGCCTGATTCTTATAGCAGATGAATTAGACTTTAGATCAAAATGCAGAAGTATTAATCCTGTATTTTGAAAGTGAATGAATATCTGTTATGTAGCTAAAGTTTATGGAGTGGGACAAAATATCTCTTTTCTTTTATAGGCATTCCCAACCGTAAAATAAATAATACTGCTGGGCCAACAGCTGATGTTAGAACTGGTCAAAACTCCTCCGAGAGTGAGATTCATGGAGGTGGTGTCCAACCTACGCTTGCTGGTACTGGGGAAGGTACAGTCAGGCTAGGTGAGGAATGTCAGTTTTAAAACCAAAACAAATTGCGAAGGCAGTTGTCACTGGGAAATAAAAACTGAGTGACTATTTCTGGTTTAAGTTTGTTATTCTATGTTTGCCTGATCTTAAATTGCTGAATGCTTAATTAAACACTACTCCCTATACAGTATTTAAGGCTCACTGCTGCACAATCAAAGACATGAGGCTGAGAGAAAGGCAAATCAAAGTTCTTCGTGCAGTCTTAGTGTGGTCCCTTAGACAAATGCCTTACACTGTACTAATGCCATGATAAAAACCAGACCGGTGCCTCTTTGGTCTTTGTTCGGGACCTCCTTCCTGCTCTTGCACCTCATTCTTGCTCCTGGTGCCTCTTGTGCCCTGCAAGAATCGAGTCTTTAGAGTAAAGGTAGTCTTTAGTTGTTTGACTGTATAGAGTACTTTCCATATAGAATACATAAAAACTGTAAGATAGGCTTGAGTTCTGTCATTTTCCAGCGTTTGATTTTGCAAGCAAAATTATGCTGTTAGAAGTGTCATATTTCTGCTCTAATCATGTAAACTGCAGCAGTCTTAAGAAAATCTAGAGTATGATAAAAGGTGAATCTATATCCAGGTAATATAAAAATAAGCCTTGGATATGAATTGCTGATTCTTCTTTGTGAGTTGCTACAGGTTTGGAAGAAGGCAGTCTTAGGGGAAAATGAGGTAGAAGATGCAGTCTTTAGGCATTGGTTCTTTAGCATATCAAGTCTGAGAGCTAACTCAGGGAAGTACCACAACCACTGATTTCCAGTGCCATGCAACACTTTTGCCAAACCTAATTTAGTTATAGGTCAGAAACAGGCATGTTCCCACTAGATAATAAATGGAGGAGCTATAGGTATTCTGAGATACTGGAAATTTCAGTTCAGCAGTCTGGAATAATAATGCAGGGTTGCACCAACCATTTGGAAAGAACTTTTACAAAAGAAAATGTTGTTTCTTATTTGATAACAATCCTTGAATTTTTACCAATTTGGCAGGCTTTAAAACCGAGGCACGTACTTCCCTCTTTCTCCTTATGAACACTTTGCGTTATAGTGACTGAGATGAAGTGTCTTCCTCCCGTGTAAGAACTGTAATAGTTGTAAGGATTATGAGGAGTAATATTGCTAACTAGAATCTAGCTGCAAATGTTTCTTGAAAAACTTCATTATCAAAGTTTCTGTTACATATCCTAGCAGAGAGCTCTATCCTGTTCTAGATGTCTCTGCTTATCTTCTAATACCCATCACTTGACTGACTTTGGTTTTGTTGTTGTTTTTAGGATTTCCTGTGGACCCACGGAAAGTCCTAATAGTAGCTGGCCACCACAATTGGATAGTAGCTGCCTATGCCCATTTTGCTGTTTGCTACAGGTAGGAATATAGTTACTTGTCAGGTTACAGGAATCTTAAAAAAACCCTGATAATTTGTTATGAGCAAAGCAAAAAGTTTGCTTTACTCTGAAATGATGGTAGATCGCATGCTTTCGGTCTGCTCCTATAAATGTGAATTGCCACTTTTGCTCGTGCATATAAACTGCTTAATGGGAATTCAAATTTTCCTGCTTTGATGTCAATTCTTGATGCTGTTGCAAAAGTAATGAACTCCAATATAACTGCTTCAAAAACTTATTTTAAAGCAGGCTTTTAAAGGAAAGATTAATTTAAAAAGTTCTTCCTACTCTATGGGTTTGAAGACAGTCTGTGAAGTTAGTCTATCAAAGAACTTGAAACGGTTAATGGATTTTTGCTACATAAGTGATGGACCTTGTCTTAAACTTCAGGTTTTTTTGGCTTAGCAGAACTGCTAAGCACTTGCTTCTTCACCTGAATGGCTGAAAAACATCTTTTTATGTCTTGTAAGAAATACTGACTATTTTTTTTTAAGATCAGGTGAAGATAAGTAACACCTTCATATTACAGAAGCTGTTCTTAGTTCACATCTGGTAGTGCTGATTTAATTGGTGGCTGTCTTCAATGAAAAGTAATGTTTTAACAAGAGCTGTTGCCAAAAACGAACACTGCTGTCGCAGTGTGGTTCTGAAACAGAAGGGAGAATAGCTTAATGTGAATAGCTTCTTTCTTTACTGCCAAACCGAAGCCTTTGTTTGCTGCCTTTTTCACTATATAGAGTACTAATTTACTTGCTTAAACTTTTTCACTTAAATCACATCTAACTTGTTTCTTGTATTCACCACTGCAATTTGTTTTGCTGTAATTTGTACTAAATGTGGCTTCTCTTGCTCTACTAATGTTCTTGTTTTCAATTATGCTTAATATGGTCTGACTGGAGAAAGAGGCAATGATTTGCAATTGTCTTTGTGCTAATTGTCCCCTCCTTAGGACTTTAATCTCTGACTGTTTTCCTTGGATGCTAGTTTACTTAAGTGAAAGATTCTGCCTCTTTCCTGCTTGGTAATCTGCTTAATGAGACTTGTTACCATTGAACTTAAGTCATTAGTGATGCTTTTGATGAAGCATGTCAGACACGAATGGTTGCTGAAAGAGGGCACAGGTCAATATGCCAATTTAAAACGCTGCTTTTCTTCATACTGACTCAAGGTAGCAGTCTTGTCTTGAGTTGAATATTTTTTTTCTTCTGGAGCTTGCAGGAACTCTAGGAATACAATGGTGGAATTTTCCCTCCTCCATTCTGCTCTTATACAGCTTTGGTAACAGTTTTTTCCCCT
Organism: Burhinus oedicnemus; assembly: GCA_008921705.1. NCBI lineage: Eukaryota > Metazoa > Chordata > Aves > Charadriiformes > Burhinidae > Burhinus > Burhinus oedicnemus. The sequence continues at coordinate 1,743,246 of VFFE01007703.1, forward strand.
CTGTACTGCATCTTAGTACCTGTCCGTTTAAGTGAATTTGCCCAGACTTTTTTGAATATCTAGTGTTTGAGGAGACAGCATACACTTAAAACTGCATCCCTCTACCCACAAGTTTTAATGCAGCTTGCTTATACTACTATGCTGCAGTCAAGTGATTTTTTTTTTTTTTTTAAGATTCTTGACAGGATTATTTTAATGTAACAACTGAACATCTGAATTTTAGCCAAATTCGCTTCTCAAAGTAAGTGGTAATTTGTAGTGGACTGGACAGTGAATCCCATGCAGTAAGAAATGAAATATATTCAGATATTTGGTTTTGTTACTTTCTTTTATGCTGCTTGTAACAGATTATTTAAATATACTTAAGATAATTATTTTAGTAAAAAGCTACAGCAAAGCACAGTGCATCGTAAAGGTAGTATTTTTTTTCCCTTTACAGTATGGCAGAAGTCTTCAAAACTTGATAATAAAGCTTGTGAGAATGTCTCTTGGTGGCATTTAAAGGCTTATGGATATTGCAGTCCTGCTCTTAAGTCGACTTCACTACAATTTCTTCTGCATGCTGTATGGGTAGAGCACAGTGATCTGTGGTGCTTCATCTCCAGGCAGGATGCAATGCTGAATTGAAAGAATGGCAACAATGGCAAAAAGTACTATATGTATGTTGCTGCTTTCCACGTTAACATTTATATAATTTAACTGCTTAGATTTACTGTGCTCTAGCCTAGTTGCAAAGTATCTAAGTTATTGCCTAAAATTAAATCAGATAAATTGTGCTTTTCTGACATCATGTAAGTCTTTAAAATTGCACAGGCAAATGATTCTCTAAAAATAAAGCTTATAGTCAATTCAATGTAGTCTGTTTACAGTATACCATGAACAGAAAATGTGAGTAGATAGCACAGCTTTATGGTACAGCATAAGACACCTTGCCTCTGGAAATTAATAGAGATTTTTTCTAAAGTCTAATGCTGAACTTCATTCTCTTGCGTTTTACTAGCCCAGGCTTTTGGCTGGATCATCCACATTGGTTCAGGCTTAGACTGAGATGTCTGTATCTGAATCTCTAACCTCTTCTCCTGGTTCCCTCCTTTGCCCTTCTAGAATTAAAGAATCATCTGGGTGGCAGCAGGTGTTCACGAGTCCCTATCTGGACTGGACAATTGAGCGAGTGGCTCTCAACGCTAAGGTGGTTGGAGGACCTCATGGAGACAAGGATAAGATGGTTGCAGTTGCCTCGGAGAGTAGCATAATCTTGTGGAGCATTCAAGATGGTGGTAGCGGCAGTGAAATTGGTAACTATAATTGCTTGAGTTTTTTCTTTTTTGTGTGTGCTTAACCAGAAGGAAGTCTGTGACCTTATTTTGAGGTATATATGATTAGCAGTTTTTGGTAATCAGTTTTACAAAGTGACAAAACAAGCTACAGTAAGCAACGTGTTGGAGCATATTAACTTAATTCTCTGTCGTGCTAGAGGAGTCCTTTCTCAAAAACAAAGATGAATAATAAAAAAGTAGTCTTTTTACTGAACAGATACTAATACTGTTCAGTTCAGCTTGAGTTTTTGCGTGAAGATGCAAATTAGAGTTAATCTTTTCCCCAGACTTGCATTTGAATCTAGGCTGTAGCACAAAGGAACTAAGTTTCTGCAATGGAAAGCGACAGATACTGAGATATTCTGCTCTTTTTCCTTCATTTGCCTTATTAAAGCCATATTTTTACATGGAGATAATGAAAAGGTTTCAGTTCTGTCAAATGTAGTTCATAAATGGACTTTGGAAGATGAAAATTTCTTCATTTTATAACTTGTTTGGGAAAAGGCACGCTCTACTGCAATAAGCATACAGGAATTCGAATCAGAATAGTTTGGGTTGGAAGGGACCTTTTAAGGCTATCTAGTCCAACCTCCCCTGCAATGAGCAGGGGACATCTTCAACTAGATCAGGTTGCTTAAAGCCCCATCCAACCTGACCTTGAATGTTTCCAGGGATGGTGCATCTACCACCTCTCTGGACAACCTATTCCAGTGTTTCACCACCCTCACTGTAAAATATTTCTTCCTTATATCTAGTCTAATTCTACCATCTTTTAGTTTAAAGCCATTACCCCTTGTCCTATCGCAACAGGCCTTGATAAAAGTTTGTCCTCATCTTTCCTGTAGGCCCACTTTAGGTACTGAAAGGCTGCAATAAGGTCTCCCCGGGGCCTTCTCTTCTCCAGGCTGAACAGCCCCAACTCTCTCAGCTTGTCCTCATAGTAGAGGTGCTCCAGCCCTCTCATCATCTTTGTGGCCCTCCTCTGGCCTCCCTCCAACAGGTCCATGTGCTTCTTATGTTGGGGGCTCCAGATCTGGATGCAGTACTCCAGGTGGGGTCTCACGAGAACGGAGTAGAGGGGCAGAATCCCCTCCCTTGAGCTGCTGGCCACACTTCTTTTGATGCAGCTTAGGATATGATTGGCCTTCTGGGCTGTGAGCACACATTGTCAGCTCATGTCCAGCTCATACCTATTTTTTCATCCAACAGTATCCCCAAGTCCTTCTCAGCAGGGCTTCTCTCAATCTGTTCATCCCCCAGCCTGTATTGATACTGGGAGTTGCCTCGACCCAGGTGCAGTACCCTGCATTTGGCCTTGTTGAACCTCATGAAGTTCACATGGGTCCAGTTCTTGAGCCTGTCCAGGTCCCTCTGGATGGCATCCTGTCCCTCAGGTGTGTCAGCTGCACCGGTCAGCTTGGTGTTGTTTACACACTTGCTGGGGGTGCACTCAATCCCACTGGCCATGTCATTGATGAAGATATTAAATAGTACTGCTCCCAGTACGGACCTCTGAGGGACACCAGTTGTCACCCATCTCCATCTGGACATTGAGCTGTTGACCACTACCCTCTGGATGCGACCATCCAACCAATTCCTCATCCACCAAACAGTCCACCTCTCCAATTTAGAGAGAAGAATGTTGTGGGGGACCATGTCAAAGGCCTTACTGAAGTCCAGATAGACGATATCCATAGCTCTTCCCTTGTCCACTGATGTAGTCACTTAATCATAGAAGGCCATTAGGTTGGTCAGGCAGGACTTGCCCTTGGTGAAGTCACGCTGGCTGTCTCGAATCACCTCCTTGTCGTCCATGTGCCTTAGCACATCCTTCAAGGACGATCTGTTCCATGATCTTCCCAGGCACAGAGGTGAGGCTGACAGGTCAGTAGTTCCCAGGGTCCTCCTTTCTACCCTTTTTAAAAATGTTTCCCTTTTTCCAGTCACTGGGGACTTCACCTGACTGCTGTGACTTTTCAAATATCATGGAGAGTGGCTTGGCAACTACGTCAGCCAATTCCCTCAGGACTCTGGGATGCATCTCAGCAGGTCGCATAGATTTCTGTATGTCCAGGTTCTTCAGGTGGTCACAAACCTGATCTTCTCTTACACTGGGGGGGAACTCTTCTCCCCCAGTCCCTGCCTTGCAGTCCATCCATTCGAGAATGTTATTAGGAAGTTCCTCTAGCCTTATCCCTGGTGTTTGAATCACCACTATTATGACAGTACTGTCTGTTTCCTCTGGCAGTGGATACTGCTAACAAAGTATGACAGCGATCTCCTTATGGTGGCCACTTTTCTCTGAAATTTTATGCTGAGTTGATTTGTTATTAGATGTATCACCATGGTTGAAGTCATGAGAATTAATGTGGTCATTAATTAAAGTCAAAATGACCAAATTCAAGTTTTGATCCATGTGCCTTTAAAGGAAGAGCTTATTTGAAAGATGCTCAGGCAATTTCTAGCTATGTTAATGGCTGTTGCTTTTTTTCCTGCTTGAATAAGTGGGAGCACCAAGTCAGATTTGAAGATGGGGAGAGGCAGAGGTCTTGCATGAGATAATGCAGCTGTATACTGTTCTTTTACATGTGACTCATAGAGTTCTTTTATGTAGTCGTGGTCAGCAAAACAGAAAAGGAGGTTTCATTGTATTTAAGAAAACCAAACAAACAAAACAAACCTGAAATGTGTGTCTAACAGTTGAATGTGAAATATCTCTATTAAACAGGGAGTAAATATTGTACTTGAGAAGCCTTTTTTTTCTGTTATGCTCTCCTTATTCAAATCTTAAGGGCAGGGAAGAGTTAGCGTGACAGCTGTACTCTTGTAATAGGCATTGCTTTAAGCACTATGCTATTACGTTCCTCCTGTGTTTTCTGGTTTGACTTAGCTGCTTGTATTACCTTGGGATTTGCAATAAGGTATGTGAAGCAACATCTTGGATTTTTGAAAATCAAGGGCAGAGAGAGGCAAAAAACAATAAGTGGACTTTTACTTCAAATAAAACCTTTAAAATACACCAACATCATAAGGTTCTGATACTCGGACTATGACTGAACATGGCAACAAAACTGAAGGAAGCACTTTTGCTAAACAGGCTGCACTACGTTGAAGGGCCTTTATGAAACAAAGCAAATGCCACTTGGGGCTGGGGGAAGCAGAGGGAAAGTGCCTACAGGATTGAATCTTTAGTATGACTAACGTGGAACAAAATGTACTGTTCCCCTTTTGGATAATGGGTCATGCTGCTTCGTTTGAAAAAAAAAAAAAACCCAACTAAAATATGCTTGTGTTAAATAGGAACAACTTGAATATAGCTGTCTTGTTTCTTTGTAGGGGCAAATGCTTGCAGGCCTGCTTTGTGTTAGAGAGATAGTACATTGCTATCATCATCTGAAAGAAACAACTTGTTCCAAACAGTTGTTGGAGCCTGGCAACACCATCCTCAGAAAATTGTGTGGGCTGGCATCTTTGTGATAGCGCTCTCCCAGAACATTCTCTTTCCTTTCAATATTACTTACATAAGACACTGCTGCTGGATGGCCGCTGTAAGCAGTATTTTACTGAGAGGGACCCTAAAGACAAGAGCCTGTCATTACGTATAGCATTGTCTCCCCTGTGGATGGGTCTCAAGATTGTTGAGCCTAAGCAGGACTGACACTTCAAATTCCTCCAGACCATTCAGGCTGTCTTCCTTGATTTCCTTGAACCTCATCCTTCTCTGGAGTAATCAATTCTAGTTGTTTCTGTGGATTTTTTGTTACTGCCTTTGTCATGTGCCCTGTACTGCTGAATCTCATCTGCATTGAATGATTGTACTGTGCCCTGGAAAACAGTTTAGCATCCTAATTAAAACATAAGTATATATTGAGCTTCCGAGGTTCCTTCTTGGGGTGTAACAGAGGGCTGCTTCTTGGTTGGGAATGTCACTCTGTTCATTTGAATTTGTACAAAACAATGTTGGGAAATTTTCCAGCTGTTGGGTACTCTTGTTTTGAAGACATCTGTCTGCTGCAGTTAAAGTTTATTAGGAGTAATACAAATATGTAGAGTGAGCAGTATGCAATAGGAAGCTTGTAAGTGAAGCTTGATGCTTGGTAGTGTAATGTATCCCCAGTAATAATGACTTTTGTACTTACCAGGCAGTGAAACTTGGCCTGGAATGGCATACAAACTGAGTTACTTACAGGGCCAGTTTGCTGAACTTCATAGCTGGCAAACTCGGAAATGATCTCGGACCTTTTTAGTTTGCTGTAACTTTTAAATACATGGTACAATAAATAGTACAAAATGCAGTATGCTATCCAAGTTTGCAGTTCAATTAAAAATACACATATTGGATCTATGATGAGACTAGGAAACTCTAATGAGAGGACAGATTTTGTGGAAAAGCTCAGATGTTGAGGTCCGTTATGCCTGTCATGTTCTGCAGTGTTTTAATTTTTATTAAATGAAATGTTCTTGATGACACATTTGCTTTACTTGGAAGGCCAGCATTTGCTGGTAAGTCTTATCTTCCAGATTTTGAATAGTATGTGATGATTGGTGAAACTAATTCCCTGTATAGTTTCAGTTTTTAATAGCTTATACTCTCTACTCATGGACTGTAACCAAACTTAGAGATCTGGAGATGAAAAGAGAAAGAAAGAAAGCAATAAATAGACTTTTGCAGGCTGCTTATTTTTCTGGGTTCAAGTATTTTTGTTAAAAGAGAAATTTGAATATATTCAAGTAGTGTCATATTGGGGTGGTTCAGTCTTTTTCCAAGAATAAGGATGAAGCCTTGTAGCCGTATTTAGTTTCTAAAATACATTTTTCAGACTACATCTATTTGATTAGACTTTTTTAAAAAAAAAAGCACAGTGGGAACTTGAAATACTTTATGCCATACTAGTTTGCAGCTACCTTTTAAAATAGTCTGTCTAGCAAAAACCATGAAGTTACTGCTTCTTAAATGACACCTAATATTCACAGATAAAAAGCAAACACCACACAACCAAAAAAATCCTGCTTGCTGTAATAGGATTTTTTTTTTAATTTATTTATTTAAATGCCTTACGATGTATAAAGCTATTTGAGAACTTGATGGCTGTAGAGAAATAAGGAATGGATATTTCGCATGGGCTCTTTTTCCTTCTCTTGCCTCTTTTCTCCTTCCCAAGTAATGATTGCATCAGCAGAGATGACATCGCGCTGCCATTTAGTTTAATGGAATCCAGTTTGCTGTTTGAATGGTACCTCACCTAGCACACTGCAAACCCAGTTTTGGCTGTTCTTTTACTTGCTGCTGTAATAAATGTGATATATGATAATAGTGGAGAGATTCCATTGTTACTGTTTTTTTCTCTTTATTTTAGATGAGCTTCATAGACTCTTCATTTTTTGTAGGAGTGTTCAGTCTTGGAGTCCCTGTAGATGCTCTTTTCTTCATTGGCAACCAGTTGGTGGCTACAAGCCACACAGGGAAAGTGGGAGTGTGGAATGCTGTGACTCAGCATTGGCAGGTATGTTCAATTCAATTTTCCACATTGCTTTTAATAAGCTGGTGTGTCTTTCTAGTAAAAAGAGAATAAAATAATCCAAAAGCATGTGTGAAATGCTTGTCACAGGGTTTTCAGCCCTGACTTGTGTTATGGAGTTTGCCACCTTGGTATCTGAGTATTGCGCCTGTGAGCAGAATCTTGAACTGTTTGGTGGTACTATCAAGCATGCTTTTTAGGCTTTCAAATAAAAGGACGTGGTGTGATTTGGGGTAATAAATGTCAAGAGTGTGTATATTTAAACTTCCTTGTGGATTACTAACTTTGTAAAAATTCACTAGGATCATAGGAAATAAAAAAAGTTGTGGGGAATGTGTAACGGCAATTTCTGCACGGTCTGACAGAAGAAGTTAAGAAGGCAGTCTGATGTCTGGGGATTTCAAAAGCTGTTTTACAATGGGAGACTCTTCTTCAGCAGAAATATACATGGTGTTTTAAAGATGCCTGTCTTGCATGCGGATGCTTCTGGCTGCACTGACTATTCCTGTTGTCAGAATGCATATTAAATAGAGAGATCCTTGGAGTCTGTGTGAGTCCGCAAAAACAGGCAGGCATTCATGTGAGTAACAAAGCTTGTAACACAGCCAGATGTACATCTTTGTGGCACAAAACCTGGATGCAATAAAAATCGCCAAATTGGCTTGCAAATCTCAAGAGGCAGAACTGACCTGGGGCTGCTGCACTGTTTGCTGACTAAGTTCTGATTCAACCCTTAAGTGGCAGTAGTGCTAACAAATAACACAGATAATAAGCATGGGATAACACTGCTTCTGCAGCAGAGACTGACATGTTAGTATGGTCTTGAATTGAACAAAACATTATTTAAAGCTCTACTGATGCCTTCCAAAAAGTCTTTTGTTAAGAGACAACTTAATGCTATGTGACAAGCTGGCATTTGGCAATATTTTCTAAAGGAGCAAGTCATAAGGAATTAAAACCGATGTCCCATTAATCTTTGTTTCCAGGGGGAGCCACAGAAATCTTTCTGATCACATTAACAGTTCCTTAGTTTGACTGACTATTCCTTTGGTGAAAGCATTTCTTATTGAAGAGGAGAAAATCTTAAAGAGGGGCTTATATGCCAGGATGTCCTAAAAACCAAGGTTTTTGGCTTTCTAATTTAATTTTTTTTTCCCTAGAGGATGAGAATAGCTCCCTTTTTTTAAAAAAACAAAAAACCAAAAAACCAACCAACCAAACAAAAACCACCCAAAAAAACCCCCACACACCAAAAAAACTTAACAAAACAACAACAAAATCTTATAGATCTTCATCTCCCTTTAGAACACATTCTTCTTGAAGAATTCCATAAAGACTTAAGTGGTGGGGTTGTACCTCTGATCATCAAAGTCCTCATAAGAATATATGATATTTGTGTAACTGTTTTTGATGAGTTGCCCATAGCTCTGGACTTAGGATGTAATCATGCTTGCTGCAGTGAGAGAGGTTTTGAGGAACAGAATGTGCCCCATTTCAGACCAAGAATTCTGTTTCCTTTCAGGCTTTCTTTCCTGATGCCTTTCTAAGTTCTACTTTAAGGAGGCTTAGTTTGTGCAAAGCTTTCCTTCCTTACACAGTGATTTTTGTATTTGATGTATTACACCCTGAGATGTAGGTCTGACTTCTGCCTTTAATTGGTTCTGGCATCTTCTTCCTATCTTGGAGATTTGAGCAGACTAGCCGAGGCGGTTTCCCTAGTACTTATTCCTCTGGTAATGTTTCAGTTGCATGCAACAAGGAGAGGAGGTTGTGGGTGCTAGATACATCAGTAATGAAATTCTTAGTATAGGAGAGCTTAAAGGAAGCAGAATATTTAGTGTTACAGAATAAAAGGTAACATAAAGCGATAGAGTATGACAGAAAAAGTTAGTCTGCGAAGCGAGGATTCTCACTGGCCGTGTTTTACCAGTGACTTGTATAGTGTTGCTGTGTATAGCTATCTCTGCTGCAGAAGGAAGGACTCTCCTTGTTTTATATGATCTCTCTCACCTAGTCAGTCAGTCTCTGCTGTCGGAAGCATTGTAGATCCTCTTGCTCAGACCTCTCTTTGCAGTTCTTATGTCTTCTGCAAGGTGATGAGTAAAGTGGTATATCTGTTAATGGATTGCCTCTACCTTCGTTAGTTTTGTAAACTTTTTGCAGATGGAAGAGCTTCTGTATATACCTTTGATCCACAGAACCAGAGAGCACACTGCAGCTTGATCCATAGACTCTTAGATGCCCAGACTCTGTTTAGTTGCTTGCCTATCTGCTCTTTTACTACCTGTTTAAAGTAGTCTGGAAAAAAATAAATCTTTTGAAACTAAGTTCTGTGTCCCAGCTCGTTAGATACCTTATTTAATTAGGTGTAGTATGAATTTGACTGTGGGGACGGTAGGGTACTGAAACAGCTGTATCTGAACAAGTACTATGTGAAAGCATTGAGATAGTTATAGCAATGCTTTTAAGTAATTGGAGAGGATCCTTTGCCAGGTCATTCAATCATCAGTTACATGGGGAAAATCCAAGTGCTTTCCAAGAACAGTTTATTTTTAGCATTGGATCTGTGCCGAATTATGGGTGAACATAAGTGAGAGAGGCGTAGTTCTTTACACAAAGGAAAGAAGGAAAGTGCCTCTTCCCCTCCTCCCCACCCCACCTCCCCTGGGAAATATGCAGAAGCTATATTCACGTTGCAGCCTTCTCTGTAAGGCTGAGCAATAAGCTTAGAATATGGTTTAGGGGCTTACAGACTATCCTCAGGTTAGGAATTGGTACTGGTTTAGAGTGCTAGCTCTTTGGGGTGTGGGGAAGTTTCTTTGGTTGTTTTGCTTTTATCCAACAGATTCATTGTAGGTATTTTGCAAATGATTTTGCAAGTGTCTGAAGCAATCGAAAGGATGCTGCTGGTCAGAGAGAAATGAGAACTTAAGCTGAAATTCCCATGAATTAGTATCCAGTGTCCATTAGGTGAACTGATTGAAACATACGGAAAAATGCTATGACTTTATGCATTTTTGAGAGCTCTGGATAAAATGGCTTTTGGTTTTTTCTTCCTCAGGGCTGAAGCAAAAAAGAATTGCATGAGATAGGGGATCGCACCTGGGATAAGCTAAACTTTTTCTTTGCTTGAGATCTTTGTCCCACCTGAGGGGATAAGCACTCCTTTTGATCCTAAAGGGAAAAGAGAGTGCATTCTTCATCCCTCACCTTAAGTTGTAGACCAGTAAGTAAAATATGACAGGACTGCCTCCCAGTTGACTTGGTGTGGATGTGTATTGGAAGTGGGACAAGAATTTTTTCCCCTCATTGTATATCTGCTAGAGGCTGGCAGAGGGTCAGAAGAACTGGGGGTAGAGGAAGGCTTAGAGAGGCAACATCTAGTTCCTTTGCCTAGTAACCTCTTAAGGAGTTGTCCGAAGGGGAAGAAGGGATAGGACAAAAAGTGTGAAGTATGCTCATTTTGCATGTTGGAAAAAAAAAATCCTCGTTTGAAAGATGTGGTTTAGCTGCAATGCTCTAAGCTTTATGCTTATGGAGAAGGGTCTTCCAGAGCAGTTGTACAAACTTTTCTGCACGCTTCTGCTGAACTCCATGACTTAAGATCTGGTTTGGTAGAGGAAAGTAATCTACCAGCAGTACTTTAAGAATGCCATTGTATGTGTGAGTGCGTGCACAACAGCTTCGGACCGGTACTAAACTCAGGTTTCTTCAACAAAATGTACCAAAAAATGTCTGAAAACTGAGCAAGTAGCAACCTAACTTTGTGATTTGTTTATTTTTGTTTTATTCCTTTCTGTTTGCACTAGGTTCAGGATGTTGTTCCTATCACAAGCTATGATACTGCTGGGTCTTTTCTGCTGCTGGGCTGTAACAATGGCTCTATCTACTACATAGGTAAGACGTGGAGGCAGGGTGGAATAAAAAGGAGGTGGTACTGAGCAGCTTTGTTCTTAAAGTCTTTAATTGGTCTAAGTTGCATCAGAATAACTCTGTCTGTTCAAAGTAATAAACAAATGTCTCTTCCCCACAGACATGCAGAAGTTCCCGTTGCGAATGAAAGACAATGATCTTCTAGTGACAGAATTATACCATGATCCCTCCAATGATGCTATAACAGCGCTCAGTGTCTACCTCACACCTAAAACAAGTCAGTATTCTTATCACTGTCTCTTCAGTGAGAGTCTGTTACAGATGTGGGTTTTTTCTTTTTTCTGAACAGGCTTTTTCTATTGCTGCGTAGCAGGGCTGAAGCAGACAAGGTAGCCCTTGACATAAACTATGAATTTTCCTTGATTTAATCATCTTCAGATGAATGATGCACACTAGGCATAACTGTTTCCTCTTATATCTGTACGTATGTATAAATAAATACATGTACTTACATGTATGTGTGCAATGCTTGTACCTCATGCATTATACATTAATGTAAATGTAATAACATAATGCATCATTTATTAATGCTTGTGCATAATGTACCTTTGCTGGTTTTAAGCCTTTTATACAAGATATGCGTTTAGATTATGAATATGCATTTAGATTATGAATTGTATTCACTGAAATAGTTTGTGGTGAACTGGTGGGGGAGACAACCTTGCTGTTGTGTCTAATCTTATAACCAATACACTAAAAACTATTTCCATATGCAGCTGAATGATGCTTAGCTGTTGTGTCGATACACCCTTTTGTAATCACAGCGCAGCTATCTTTTAAATTTAAAAAAAACAACAACCAAAACAAAAAAAAAAACCACCCCACCCCCCCAAAAAATACACAAAGTGAAACCTCCCAGAAATGCAAACTGGGAGAAAGTGGTTACTCACATAACTATATTGATACCACAGGGACCTTTTTACCTATAGTTATCCCTGCTCTTGCCTTGCTTTGCCATTTGCCTCCCACTAAGGCAGAAAAATAAACAGTGTGTGGCACGTATTGGCCATATCACTGTGAGGAGTGCCAAAATATCCAATCATATGACTTTATCCATTTCTTCTTTCAAGTCCAGGAGGGGGGAGAGAATGTTGCTGTTCAGACACTGTTGAAGAGTATGGTATGGAATTGAACAAACGTTGGAGTTTTTTAGTGGTAAAATATCCCCTCCGTTCATGGGAAAATAATGAGTAAACGGGGTTTAAAATAAATATCTATCTTACTGTGGAAGCTTGGAAAGACTTTTTTCTGCTGCCTCATTCCCTGGCCCCAGTAGGAGAAACTTTCATTCATGGGGGGAACAATTGTTTTCTTGCTTGCTTTAGGTGTAAGTGGCAATTGGATTGAGATTGCATATGGCACCAGCTCTGGAGCAGTGAGGGTGATTGTACAGCACCCTGAAACAGTTGGGTCTGGGCCTCAGCTCTTTCAGACCTTCACAGTTCATCGAAGTCCTGTTACGAAGATCATGCTCTCAGAGAAACACCTTGTGTCAGGTAACCTTACTTTCTGTGCACGAATTTGTATTGGTGGTTCTCCCCTCTTCCTGAGCAATGAAGTATTTGTATGCATTGCTTTAACTTGCGTTGTTCCCACATGTGGTAGAAATGAGTTGGACAGATTTGGGGGCAGGGGAGGGGCTAGATTGACTTGGATCCTCTTTCTTAAAGTAAGCATTCTTCAAAGCCTTTAGCGGTTAAAAGGCCTAGGTTTTATTTGGCCAGACACTGGAACAAGTAACTCTTTCATTTATGTGTTATTCCAAGGTTGCCATTTGTGGAAATAAAAGGGTTTGTAAACAAACGTATCCCTGTCAAGTCTTATTGTTGTGGGCGGCAGGTCCTTTAGGACTTTCAGGAGCTTTCTGGGTTGCAGCAAAATGTGCACCATCTCCTCTTGGGCCCTAGAAAAAGCCTTCCCATGGCTTTAAAGGGCTGTCTGTGTTTCTTCTTTTCTCAGCAGTCTCCCAGAGTTTGTTGTGCTATCCTATTTGTCCTAACTTAGGCTCAGAAAAGTGTCTTGCTTTCAGGGAAGATGCAATCACTGCTCCCTCTGTAAGAATCTGTTTCACCCAGAATCCAGCAACCAGGGCATGGCAGAGAACAGATTTACTTTCTGCTGCTATCCCAATTTTTTTAAAAAAAAGGAACAGGAAACATGGTGTCCAATTATACTGCAAACAATCCAGACGTCATCTGTTCCCCTGCAGCTTGGTGTTAAACCCTCAGTGCCAGGAAGGGGCACATGTATATGTAGGCTACTGGTGCTGACTCAGTCCGACCTTAATGTTGTATTCCACCTGCCTCAGTTTCTTGAATTTCTGAGGGAAGAGACAAAACTAACAGAAAACAGGACATCAGCAACAATTTGTAGATTGTTAGATAATTGTCTGGAGATGCTATGTGACCTGACATTGACTGAATTCTGATTGATCGCTCAGTCTTGAAAAATTATCATATAGAAATCATCAGAGAAGTTTATCTCAAAAGTTTTGTCATCCTTTGTAAATGTTATTTTACATCTCTTCCTTTCTAGTTTGTGCCGATAACAACCATGTACGGACATGGACTGTGACTCGGTTCCGGGGCATGATTTCCACTCAGCCAGGCTCAACGCCTCTTGCATCATTCAAAATCTTATCCCTGGAGGAAGCAGAGAGTCATGGCAGTTACTGTTCTGGAAATGACATTGGTAGGATGTCTCTTGAATGCACTGTGCTGAGCTTGTACATTCATTGGTCTCATAAAGGCTTAACAGACTTTCAACCCTGTAACATGCAAGTCAGCTGATGGGTGTAAGCTCTTATATACTGCTCTCCCCTTGAAAAGATGGCAGGTATCATCTGTAAGATTCACCTGGAAATACTCACGAGGCATCCTTTCGAACACAGATACTATACCTTTTCCTTAAGCAAACTGATGTAGCATTTCACTTTTGGTTTAACTAGAGAATGACAGAAAGCACAGGAGACTGTATTAAAGCAGATAAGCATAGCAAGATTTGGGTCTACTGCAAATTCCAGTTCACTGTTCAGTCGGGGTTAAATGATGCACGTGTGAAAAAATTCTTAAATGAATTTCAAGTTGTGACAAGTTTACTGAAGCCTTGAAACTGCAGAGGCAAGTGATGCTAGCACATTGCTAAAGTAAGATACTGAAGGAATGCATGTCAGTAAATATGGGTACACAGGTAGTCTAGATTCCTTTGTGGTCCGAGTCTTGCAAATGAACCTTTGATGAATAGGATGCCCTGTGAACACAGGGTGGAGTCAGTGCTATGGCAAGAAATCTGATTAAGCCTTTAGACACGTAGGAGCTGTGAAGTAAGAAAGTACTTATTGTTATTATAGAGGCCTGATGTAGGGTTTGTACTGACATAGTAATTCCTCCAGGAACATGAAGGAAACTGAAGAATGGATGTCCTTTAAAACACAAGAACAAAGAAGATTTGTATCTGTATAGGCTTCTATTGGATGTTTTTTTCTAACTATTAATCATCTTTGGTTCCCTGGTTCTGATGCTTTAAAATTGCAGCGGTCATAGTAATATGAGACTGGTTGGGGAAAAGGATGAGGGAATTGAAACAAACAACAAAAAAGCAATCTTTCTTTTTTCTGTAGGACCCTTTGGTGAACGTGATGATCAACAGGTGTTTATCCAAAAAGTTGTCCCCATCACTAATAAGCTGTTTGTAAGGCTGTCTTCAACTGGGAAAAGGTACCTCCATGTTTAGGGTTTTAAGTGGGAAAGGAGCAAGACTGTTCAGGTGGTGGGGTCTCCCATCCCTTGGGGATACATGCAGTTGCACTTAGCAAGCTTCTAATGTGCTTGACAGCTCTGGCTGAACTCTAGTTTGTGCATTAGTAACAGAACTGTATTTAATGATCTACTATAACCTAGAAGCCAAATGGCATTTTTAAAAATGTGGTATCAGAGACTTACCTCGTGATGGCTCTCCTGCTGAGCTCACAAAACAAACGTGTGCCTTGACAGAATCTGTAACTCTCAGCTATGGTACAATGCTAACATTAAATTTCAAACCTAATGCTGAAGTTGCTGGTGGCAGGGATTATGCTGCTCACAAAAGTAGACATGGAAGCAGTTTCTCTCTTCCTTTGCACTTGTCTTTGAAGATATTAGAACCTTTAAAATTGAGAGGTTGTCTTCTAGGTCAGCTATACAATTATTTACTTAGGCTTGACTTCATAATCTACTATGTTGCTGCCAATGTAGTAAAAAAAGTTGCCAAATAACCACAGCTGCTTTTCTTCCTGTTAGGCTAGGAAGATGGCAAGAGATCAGAAAAGATGGTGTATCTCAGTTCTATGCTTCTTATTATTCTTGCATCTCTTGCCTAATAAGTTTGAATCTGGGTGAAAACGTTGATGCCTTAACACTATGGGCATCTGAATTGAGGACAGAAGCCCTGTGGATTACTG
>VFFE01007703.1:1762215-1787764 GCA_008921705.1 Burhinus oedicnemus
TTTTTTTTTTTTTTTTTTTTTTTTTTTTTTAAGTAGCCAACAGGCAGAGGTCCAAACACTTTTGGCTGCCAGAATGATAGCCCAGACTTGCACAGCAAGGGGATGTTAGCAGACTTCCTTTTTCAGTTATCGTGACCAGGGCAAAGACATTCACCCACCAGCAGAAACATGCAATGTAAGGTGCCTTCATGCATGCCCTTTGGGGCATCTGGCACATCACACATCGTGCAACTCTGCCAGCTAAGGCCTCTACCTCAAAGTGCATTGTGTAACGTTTGAGAGTGACGCTGCTTGATGAATCAGATGTGTCAGCAATGGTCTCAAACTGGGAGTAAAGAGAGGGAGGAAAAGCGTTAGGGCAGGGCGAGGGGCACTGCAGGTGCAGGCTGCTCCTTAGGGAGGGTGTGCATTAGCTGCAGCTCTGCGAAGGGGAGCAATGGAGCAGGACGCGGGGGAGTCGGGGAACTGGCAAAGATGAAGCGCCATTTAACTTTTAACTGGTCATCAAAAGTACTGTGTGCGCAGCCAGCACTGCTTGCCACAGGATCTCACTAACAATTGTAAAACACAAGCCATTTTGCCACTTCGTAGTAGCTCTATCCTAACAAGAGTAAGTCTTTCAACTGATGCACTGTAGAATATTCCTTTCTATTAAGTCCATAAGCCTCTGGAAAACTAAAAAGGGAAAAAAAAAAGAAGAAAAGAAGAGGCAGGAGCATGGAAAGGAACTGTGCAGGCACGCCAACAGCAAAGACATTTTTAAAGTCAAGGGGACCAACACAACATGACAGACTGTAGAGGAAAAGGAATCAAAACCATGAGACCAAAAAAAAAAGAAGTTTCTTATGCTCTTAGCCTTTGCCGGGAGAAGGGGCACACTGGAAATCCTGTTGTTTCCAAGAGCTGCTTCGTTGAGGCACAGATGCAGCTTCTTGGCACTGAGACAAGAAGGAACAGAATGCGTGAAGGATGCAGGAGTCACTATCCTGCTTGATGGCACTCGCAGGAAAAGAAGCTGAGAAGTGACAAGAAGAATCATTTCACAGCCTGTGCCTGGGAAGAAGCACGGAAATGGAAGGAACAGCTGCTCCCGTTCTCAGTCTCATAACAATTGCCATATTCCTTTTATCTTGCTTTTCCTCAAAGGGTAGGATAGCACTAGTACTCTGCTACACGGTGGAACATGTTCTTTATCCATTTTTTTTACAGAATTATAAGTTGTCATAATAAAAATGATACAAAGCCTTCCTCTTTATCACCCCCCAGCAGTCCTCCTCCCACCTCTCTGGTGGTCCCACTGTGGCTCTGTGTGCACAGATGCACACACACATTTTGTATTCCTTGGTCGCACTCACTCTCCCCCAAACCTTCCTGGTATGCAGCTCGTCCTCGAGCAGGCCAGCTGGGTGGTGGGTGGATACTAGAAAGAAATAGTGCCTCTCCCCAAGTCCTGCTTTTTGCAGGCACATTTCATGGATACCTGACAAAGACTATCAGATTGATCTCGGTTACCATCCACAACAGATAGTTGGGAACACATTTTGTCACCTACCTTCTCACAGCATGCCTTTCAGCTCTGTTGCAGGTGTCAGCTAACGTCAAGTGACATCAGTGGCTTTGCATTGTCTGTGACTCCAGACCCAAAGTTTGTCTTAGGCATCAGAAGCATTTCAGGGCCTGCAGACCAGGTGCCATAGGGCTCTTTTTGGCCTAGGTACCTGTAGCCTGGCTCTCTGTGCCCACATAGAGACACCAGACAGCCCTTTTCCTACACTGAACAGCCTTCATTTGGTAAGCAAGAGTGCAAGAAAATGGTGGAAGGAGGAAGAAAAACTGTGGGAGGGGGCAGATACAAGTATAACATGATAGATACAGAACATTGCCTTTTACAGAACGTACCGGATGGGTTTCACCTGATGAGTACACGCTCATTGGCGATGTTCTTTTCTGGAGTGGAACTAAAGGAGGTCTGTCTCGTGCATAGGGTTGCTTGTGGACTTTCCTTTGAAGAATTAAGGAGAGAAGAATAGCCAAGAGGATCAAACCTAGAACTACCATCAACACTGCAAACCACAACTCGTTGTAGAATTTTGCACGTTTGGACTCTGCTTTGTCCTTCTCTCCAGGTGTCGTCAAGATCAGACCTGTAAAAATCAAGAAGGATTAGGGGAGAAAGGGAACGTTATTTCAGAAAGCATTTAACAATATGCTATCCCTTTCCTTGCTAATAAATTAGGCAGAAATTTAAGTAATTTTGTCGTCATGTGCTTATTTGCACTTACGTTCAAGGTGGCATAATGGTTCAATATGCTAGCGGGCTATAATAAAAAGCTTACTACCCTCAAGAGACCCCGCTTAAAGTTCTGGCATTGCTGCTTAGGCTGGAAATCACCACTGCATCAGCAGCTCTTGAGAAAGGAGGCGGTGGAGGTGGAATGCAAGGAAAAAAGGGTTCTCCAAGTAACCTTGAAGAATGGAAATGACTACAGTAATTTCAGAGCGGTACAGGCAGAGGACATTCTCTCCAGCACTGTGTAGCGGCAGGCCTGTGCAGTTAAAAAGAGAGAGGGAGGAACACTGAACTGAAATGAGTGATAAATTAATACAAAAGCAAACAACATGAAACATTGTATTCCTCCTTCCCCCACCTGTTAGAAAAAAACCAGCCACTTGGTTGGCTTTGCTCATACACAAAACAAGCGTAAGAAATCTCAGTGACAAGATTTCCTGGTTATTTGCAATCCTACATGTGTATCCAGCCTCTTGGCTACGGAATTTCCACCATCTTTGCTTGCAAGCCTCCTCTGCAAGTTGCCTGCGGTGCCAGTTGAGTTTGCAGTAGACTCTGGGTATCAGCAGCAACCAAACAAAGGAGCCGAGTGTGGGAGGTGATGGATGCAGAGCAACTGGGAACGTTTTATAATGCCTTTACGGCAGCCTTGCCTGCAATTCTGCAGGAGGATGGAGTGAGAGCATGAAAAGGGTAGAAGGGAAATGCAGTGTAAAGAGTAATTGCAAAGACAAGTCCCATCTACTTTAAGAAGCTGAACAAGATGCAATTCAAAAAATAAATAGATTAATTAAAACCAATATGTAAATTAGAAACTGTTTGAGCTTAGCTTTGCTTCCCAGAAAACTAAGGAGATGATAAAATACTGAAAGTTTTTACTGGTAGGCATTTCCTACTGACTGGGATTTCACCACACCAGACTCCCCTGCTTCCACAGAACAGGCAAAGGCCTCGTGGGCAGGAAGGAAACAGCAGGTCCTATAAAACGGGTCCTGAAAGCATCTTGTATGACATTCTCATAAACTGGCTAGGGGAACATATCCCAGGTGAAACTGCAGAGACTGGCTGGTTGGTTGTATGAAAGGAATGGTGGAAGGGCTACCTGGAGGAGAGAGGATGTGTATTTTCATTGTCAAACCGAGGAGGAACGTGGGAGAACAGGATTAGAATTCAAGATATTCTTAATTTGGAAGTAAAATTTGGAAGAGAGCAGACTCTATTCAGGAGCAAAAAGCACTACATTTTGGAGCAAAATATTCATGTAAAAATAAAAGAAAAAACTACTACATATCTGGAGAAAGGATCTGAAGCTGATCATGACATAAAGAAAGAGAAAACCATCCATGGCAAAAAAAGCACATTACCTACATACCTCATACCCTAAAGACACTAAGGGATGCCCTGATCCTGCAAAGAGACGCCATCCTGTCTGGCATGCACGACATACTAAATTTTTACCACAAACACGTGAAAACAATAGGTGCTAGGTAATCCCTTCACATATTTAGGGACATGGTTTAGTAGTGGCTTTGGCAGTGTTAGGTTGATGGTTGGACTCGGTGATCTTAAAGGTCCCTTCCAACCTGGGTGATTCTATGATTCTATTCTATTTACCAACTCCATCTCCAGCGCTGTACTTGATGACCGGTGTTATGGCGGTCCCTTCATCGGTGATGCAGGTCACTTGAAACAAAAAGGCTGAGCAAAAAAGGTTAGAAAATACTGTCAGCAGGAGAAATCAAAATTCTTTAGGTGCTGCTTTTTCACCATGATCCACCAGCGGAGATGGCCAGGTCTGAGAAAAGCCAAGGCAGGCAGAGCCCATAACCCATCATAACCCACCTGAGTCCCAGATCAGAGCCTCATAATCCCTTACATACAGGTATTGAACTCCTAAGCCGTGAACCATGGCAGATCGTAGGTAGGCACCACTATGATATTGCTACAAATTATGTTCCTCTTTCACCACCCAATCCTCCCTCTTCCAATGTAACCGGCACCTTTCAGTTTACTCATCATTTTGCCCTAAATGCCTCATACTCCATTCATGCCTGATATAAATGTTCAGAATGTTTGAGTAAAAAAAAAAATTAACAGCATTGCACTAATCAGGAAGGTAAAAAATACATTACAAAATCGTTTGACATACAAAAAACCCCAATGCCTTAAAATCAGAAAACATGGTTTTTGGGGGTTTTTTTCTTTTTTTTTTTTTCTTTTATCCCCCTGTTTACAGTTTCCTTGTATTTTAAAGATTTCTGAAAAAAATTTCTGAAAATAAATTTTTGAAAAATTTCTGAAAATTTCTTAAAGGGAAACAGCATTTCAAAACATGGCTGATTTCAAGAGCTACTGACTTAATTTGATTCAAATGAAAATTCAGGCTCCAGTCTTTTCTAAAGCTGAAGATTTCCATGTGTTTCCCAGAGTGTAGCCCTAAAGGGTGGGATCGCAATGCAGCTCCAAGATTTGGGAAAGCTCAACCCTCACAATAATCCAGAGCAGTCTCCCCCAGTCAGGTACAATGTTTAAGAGGAAGCTTAGCTCCAAGGACTTTTGTTTCAAGCATCTGCTTAGCTGCATGTCAGTGTGTCCGTAGTACGCTCCTGTGCTCTTAGCTTGGGATGGCTACAGAGAGTTTGTCTTAAATTTAGCACACAATAATATTAATTTAGCTCAACAGTCTTTCACGGAGGGAAAACTATAGGAAATTGAAACTGACTTTTGTCAGATGTCCTTGGTAAATACAGCTCAGTGTCAAAGCCACTGTAGATGCGTTGCCCACTCTCAGTTAAAGCGTACTCCTTCAGGCGGCCGTTCAGTACAAAAGTGCGACTCCAGTCTATGTGGATGGTAGATAAATTGCTGACAATGGAGAACGGAGCCATGTACCGAGGTGCTGCAAAAGAAGGAAGAAAGTTCATTTCTAGCCACCAGGCATGACTGAGTTATACAGCACGGAGAAGGAGACTCTGCACGGTACAAGCTCTCGTCCGCATGCACTCCCTCTCTCTCTGATATACATGTGTATGAGTAGGGAAGATACAAGGAGAAAAGAGAAAGCTGCTGTAGAGTGCCAGCCTCTACACTGAGAAAGCAGAAATGTTTCATATCTTTAAAATAAAGACCTAGAACTCCCTTCCTTTGCCTTTCTGTATGTGGTACAGACACTAAAGCTGTATAAATCAAATTCCGTCTTAAGGTGGGGGACAGGGAGACACAGGAGGTTGTGCAAGTTCAGCTGCAGCATGCTGGGCTGTGGGAACAAAACTGCTAAGGAGAGGACTCTTTCGCAAGCCCCAAGAAATTGCCCAAGATCATCTTTTAACACATGCACCTACATGAAATCATGGGGTTTCAGAAGAGCAAGGGCAGATGGCAGGCAAAGAGAAAAGAAACCCAGACCTCACTTCAGGGAGGAAGAGTTCATCAGTTGGGCTCAACAGCTTGCTGACAAAAGCCTTCATTTAAGTTGGAGGTGGTTCTTTCTTGTGGCTTTGCCATTAAGCCGTGTGCCCAGTATATGCTGGTTTGTTCATAAGAAAGCTGCTTGTCCAGTTGCACTTTACTGCTAATTTCCCACTGTCACTAAAGCAAGTCTTACAGGCAAGAGGAAGGAGACATTCGGAGTGACTCAGGAGACCTGGTTTGAAGAGGTCAGCAAGGCAAGAAAAGCAAGACTGAAAGAAGAGGGCTGCAGAGCCAGTGGGCAGAGGCTGTCAAACCCTTTCGTTCTGTATGTCTCACCAGTTCCTTCTAAGTTTTCTCCATTTAAATGTTTATTATAATGTTCCAGCTTTTTAGTTTGTAATTTAATAAAACACAGCTTTAAAGATAAGAAAATCTGGGGCTGTTCCACCTGAAATTTACAGCTAAGGATATAGCAGATACATTTTTAGTAATTACTAGGCAGAACTACCAAGTGATGCAAAAGGGATTTTTAGAAAGTTGATTCTGAAATCCTGACATGAGACTACATGATAAAAAGTGAACACCCTCTTTACCCTGACCTGGCAGGCTGAGGTGAAATGCCCATCTCATCTGTTTTGGAATGACTCTGGGTACAGCACTATAGATCTTTTTAATAAAAGCTGATGTTAGACTACTACAAATTCAGTTTTGATGGCAAAATCTATTCTGACTGCAGGCACAGGTCCTGCATGTTTAATTTGCGTGCAGACCACCACATGGCGTTAAAGTACTGCCTGTGGTGATTAGATAGATAGCAACGAATTCTGACTTTAGTGTCAACAAGGATCCAGTCATTCAGATGACACCCAAGGAAAACTCTCATGATCCTTGGCAGAAGTGTGGCATGGATTAGGACACTAAGATTGTTGCTGAAAAGAATCACCAGATCTCTTTCAAGATCTCCACTTTTCCCAGGGATTATTTATGGCAATGTATTTATTACCACACATCATCCTTCTGGTAATACTTGAACATTTTATGTTCTGCAGCTTTGCTGCCCATTTTCAGTAAAATAAAAGGTTTCCAGGCTCCCAAGATAGAGGATGTGATATCAGATGATGAGCAAAGAAATATTTTTGAAGGAATGAGCCGTCAAGCCCCAGAGCAGAATTTCAGTGAATGGGCAGCAGAGGCACAGTGACCTGGGACAAGGAAGAGCGGGTTTCTGGGGGCGTCATCTTTCACAGAGGTGGAGAAGCCATTTGGTGCTATGCAGCCCTGTGCATCAGAAGCGGGCATTGCTGATCGGTGAACCATTTCTCATACTCACGCTCCTTTTCCGTAGTGAAACCAATCCATTCTGAGGCGCTGCTGCCAACAGAGTTGTAAGACACGACTCGCAGGTTGTAAGTCGTGTAAGGCTCCAGGTTGGACACGTTGGCACTCTGTCCTTTCCCTGTATACTTCACCTCGGTTGGGCCAGGACTGCAAGCCTTCACTGCTGGCTGTAGGTTCAGGGGACAAGCCATATACACATGGAGCTCATAGCTGAGAAGAAAGTTGAGATTTTGATTAATCAAGAGCCTCAGTAACATAACAGCCAATCATACATTTCATCCTAATTGCTGTATGCCTGGCTATTGGAGAAGAGAATGGACCTGATCCCAGCTTTTCTCTTGGAGATTTTGGCCCCAACTGTATGATGCCAATCGTGGTTATAAGTCACACTCACAATGAAACAGTTGATCCCTGTTACCTTGCTGCTCAATTATGCAATTCAGGATTTCCCTTTGTAACTACAAGATGCAGCTGCCTCTTTGCTGCCTGTCGATGTCACAACTTTTTAGCTGTGCAACCACAGCTAGTCGGGCGATTACCTCCACTCACAACAACTTACCGTCTTCACCTTCCCCTCCCTGGCCCCCATCATCCTGCTCAGGAGAAAAGCAATTGTTGTGTGTAAACACCTCCCAGGTGGCATTTAGGCCACACGGGATACCACCACCAACACTGGGAAGGAGGAGCATGGCTGTCACAACCATCCAGTGCTCTCAGCCCTGCGATTCCAGCCCACATCCAGGAAAATTGTTCTGCCACCATCCCTAGCTGGGTGGCAGTTCTTACCTGGTGACAATGCCGTTGGGTGACTGAGGGGCGCTCCACTGGAAAGAGGCGTTCCTAGAGGTCACAGTGCGGATCTGCGGGGGGGGCTGCTCCGAGGGTGGAGCCGGCTGCGTGGTGATTTGGGCCATGGGTCCTTTGCTGCAACAGTTGAAACAGGTGCAGGCTTCCACGCCAATGGAGTATGTGGTAAATGGTTTCAGCCCATGTATTGTCTGCTGGGTGGCAGTCCCTTCTGACAGCTATAAAAATTAAGAGGGAACTTGTCAGAGCTTCAAGCACCACAAGTACTAAATAAGAGTTATGGAGGTGAATTAACTCCAGAAGAAGACGGGCACAAGGTTCTGCATGTCCTTTAAGTCTGACATTAATGCAGCTGTTGTGTACTGGGAACTCTGCACTCATTTTTCTCCCATTATGAACTTAAAGGGCACTGTTCAAATGAAAAGACCGTGCCATCAGTGGCCTCACAGACATCTTGAGTTGAGCTGTGACCACTGTATGTCAACTTGCAAATGTCATTCTCGGGAACAGAAAAACAGAAAACCTTTAAGGAGAAACTCTGGAATAAGTGGTACAGAAGCAAAAATAAATTAATGTGGAAAATAGCTCCATGATAAGTGTGCTAGCAAATACTCATGCGTATCTCACAAGGTTTTTCAATGTAGATACAACAGACAGCATTGGGCAGAGTGATACAAATGTGTCTGGTGGGTCAGTTTACTCACAGACAGGAGAATGTGCTCTCTGGTAGGTACGTCTAAATTGAGGGCTAACATGATACCGCTCTGCATTTAAACGGTCATTGTGCTGGGCGAGCCTGTTAGGAAACTCTCCTACGCTCAGCAAGGGAGACCTGGAAGTTCAGGCAAAGGAAATGGTGCCCTTGCTCTGGAACTGCTCGCAGGAACTGGCACTTTACCTCGTTGCTGCAGTCATTTGTGGGTATAGCTTCTTAAGCCAAAGAAATAAAATTACGTAGAAAACACCAACAAGGGGCAACATCTGCTCCCTCTTGGCAGCATGTGATTTAGCAGAGTGCAGAAAAAAATAGGACGGAAAGAGTCAAGTAAGCAAAGGAAAGCACTTGGTACTTCTTGATGCCAGAGCTAGAGACGAGCCAGCAGCATGGCAGGTGTGAGGGGATGGTAACGGAGGGCCATGCAGGCACCAACGAGATGAACTGGCTCAATCAGACATGGACACAGCCAATTGCACTGGAAGGAATAAATACGTAATGTGCAATCAGTAGGCAGCTTAAGCTCATGGACAGGATTGATGACCTGGGAAGGTGTCCCTAGCACTTCCAAGTTGAGCAAGATGGGATAAGGGAAAAGATCCCATACAGATATTTACCTATCTGTATAAAACAGACAGACAGTGTTACAGACAAGTATTCAAGTATTTTGCACTGATTTGGTGGTAACTGTTCCAGGCATCTTCCACAGCCCTAACCTTTCCCCACATCTCCCTGTTTTATAACTCTAACGAAGCCCTGCAGGTTTCCTAAGCTGAGACTCGTAATTTGTGGACAGCCAATGGTGTCTAGGCTGAGAAGAAATTGCTTGGTTATTTGTGCTATTCTTTAGTGCTTTACCATGAAATACTTCTTGCCAACAAGAAAGATTTTAAGGGAAGCTCATGTACAGCACTTTCTTCTGAATTTCAAATCCATAGGCTAGCCAAAGCACACAGTCATTTCCTAATGGCTGCAGTTTCCACCTGCACTATTTGGACTGGAAGGAGCTGTCTGGAAGTGTTTCATTTGGAGAGTTAGCCACCCCTGAACAATACTTCTGATTCCCATCACATTGTCACAGCACATCACCACATCAGAAGTGCTTAATGATGAGGATAGTTCCTTGAGAAGCACGTTTAGATGAGTGAAAGCACTGGTGGCGCTTTAGCCAGAAAAGAGCATTGCAGAGCAGTTAAAAATGGGAGTGCAGAAGAGGAAGACAGTCTGCAACCAGCAGTAGCAGCTTGTAGGAACAAAATTGTTAAAGCTAGAAAATACAAGCTCAAATGGAAGTACAGAAACAGTGTTGACAATACTCACCACCACATCAGTCCCTCTGGTATCGTTAGAAAACAGCCTGTAGATACTGACCACCCCGTTTGGCTTAAGAGGGGGCCTGATGTTCACCACAGCCACTGTGGACGCCACTGTGTCAAAGAGGGGAGCTCCCAGGCCCTCAGGAGGGGCAGGACCCGTCCGGCAGCGGGACCAACTGCTCCGCGTCCGGCCCACTGAGTTTACTGACCACACCTTCGGCACACAAAAATAGAGAAACTGTTAGCGAAGGACTCAAGCCTACACAACATCCACAGTTAGCCAGGGATGCTGCTGCAGCTCTACTGACACTGAGAAAAATGCAGTGCAATGACACCTGTGCAAAATGTCCCTTGACTACCACCCACCACGTGTGTTGACCCAGTGACTTTCTAAGAGTGGAATATTGCCCACTGCTACATTTAGGGAAAAGAAGCAGATTTCATGTCTTGGGCAGTATGTGTTCGTGTGTCTTCTGCATACTTGGTCCCAAACTCTGAATTCCCAACACTCTCTGTGTCCTACCATGTGAAAAGCACTCCTTCAGAAGCTGTGATCAACAGTGGTAATAATGTTTTCAAAGACGTCTGAACAATACTGATATCCAGTCCTGCCAGTTTCTCCCTTCTACACATTTCTTTCATGTATGCAAGCAGCCCCAGTGCATTCAGCCTGCCACCGTGTGACACTGATGTTCACCTTGACTGAATAGCACAAGTCAAACTCTAGTTGATCTTTAAAACCAGAAAGTTTTACAGCCACGTCCCTCTCTTAAAAATATTAATGTGTCGATCATTTGGCAACATTTTCAGTAACCCATAATATAAACGAAGCCCACTGAAAAGTGTAGTTAAATCAGCATCTCATTTATTTTCACAACAACATTTGGTTTATTGCATGAGCACAAAGGCAATGGCTTCAGTTCCAAGATTCCAAAATTTAGCAACTTGAATTAGGCCTGATTAAAAACCACATGTCTCTGTGAACTATGCCTACTGGTTTTGTCAGCTTCCCAAAACCAGAGTGATCTGCAGACTACATAAAACTCAGCACTTATTAAACACACTCTCCAACAAATCTGCATGAAAATTAAATTTTGCTTTCATCAAGGAGTGAATAAACATATGGAAGGATGTATAATCTTATTTATCAAAAACCATTTGTATAATTAAACACGAATATCATAAAAGGTTGCCTTAGGTCGTCATTTGCATGAGTAAGTAATTTGTAGAATGTCAGGTACAATAGACAGAATAGATGGATGCGTGAGCGTATAGGGTTAAATTAGGCTCAATATTAGCCAACCACACAGTGATCAATCAGAATGATAGATCTAAATGGCAATACAAAAGGACTGTCTGAGCGATTTTTTTAGTGTAAGTATTCCTTAGTAAGCTTTCATGTCGAGCGGTTCTAACTACAGTAAAACACGGTCTTATGTGATCTACCCTGGGCAGAGGTCTTCGGGAAGTGGATGGTGGGACTGTGCCTTAAAGAAAAGAGGAGGTTTAGAAAGAAGAGGTCTTCAAAACTGACCCTGGAGACCTTCCAGCTTGCATATTAAGTTCCAAGACCACAGGATGCTTCACAAAGGGCCTGGGGAAGAAAAAAGGCCAAAACCCGCTGCAGTGGCTTTGAAGACTGCGGTTCTGCCAATTACAAAACCAAAGTTTCTGCCTGATTCCATCAGTAATGTATAGCACCATCCAGTGAAACACTGCGTAAGTACTGATGATGCCCTACGATAAAAATCTCAGCCAAAGCACTTTCATTTTCAGTGAAATCAGTAATATATCTCTGTTGTGAACTTTTCATAAAGTCAAACTCTCTTTGCTTTACTGCGGTAGGTCAAACCCTCTATCTCAGTTCAGTCCCAGCTGCTACAAAGATTTGCCCACAGTTGTTCATTTCAAGCAGCATATTTCGTTGTGGAGAGAATAAGCCACATATGGAAAGAGCAGATCTGAATGTGCCACTGGCATCGACTCAGTGCTGACCTGAGTTCAAACGCTCCAGTTATACCCAGGCTGTGGCCTTAATGAGCACAGAGCGTAACAGTGTTGGACCTGACCTGCTGAGCAAGCTGCTCACAGCAAAACTGAAGGTGATGAGTAGGAACAGAGGCTTCCTGTGTACCACAGGAATTCAGTCTCGGAATAGGAGCCCCTAGGAAATTCAGAGGAGAGAGGGATGCAACTCACCTGGGATGCACACGCCTCACTGAGAGCTGGAGGGAGACACCTTCCTCCATCGATCCCTCTCCTATCATAGGTGCTTATGCCTTGTCTTTCATAAAACAAGCCTTACTTCAGACAAACAAGGTTTCTTTCTTTTCCTGTCTTCGGGCAAGGGAAAAGGGGATGCTTATCCCCTTTCACACTACAGCTAACTGGTTAAAGGACTCCTCCAGGAGGCAGGTAATTCAGGTTCAATCACATGCTCCAATGGAGGGAGTCAAGCCTGCCTCTCCAGAGTGGGAATGCCCAAGCGGATGACACGTTTTTGTAATTGGGGTGCTCCCAGTGCCCCCCTTGGGGCTGTTTCACTGTGCAAGAACACAATGAAATCAAGGTCGACTGGGCAGAGTGCAAGCAAGGGGGAGCAGCCACAGTTACCCAGCCCTTCCCCAGGGAGGTGGGGGGAAGCTGAGGTTGCGGTCCAGCCCCCAGGCACCACATGCCTGTTCCTCTTGAAAAAAGGCCAAGGTCACAAGCCACATATGTGTGGGCCTGACAGACAGGCATGCTCTGAGCGTGCCTTCTAGACAGACGCTAGCTACTCAGCCCTGCCAAGACATGTTTCCAGCAGAAAACCTCTAGGCTTCTGTGAAATTCTCTAATGCCAGATTCTGAGACAGTTATGACAGCTGAACAGGACTTCTGAGGACCTAAATTCTGGATTTACACTGACCTAAGCTGGATTCCCTTAACTCCCTCTGCTTCTGCTCAACCATCTGTAAAAGGATGGATGGGTATACAAATATTTCCTTTTGAGAATCACAGTCTAAGTAAATCGTGATCAGTGTTTGGAGACTCGGAGCAGTAAGTGCTCAAAACTGACTGCAGATGGAAATGCTGATATTTAGCCACTTCTTTGCGTGAAGAAATGGGACAGCATGGCAACAGAAGGCACAATGAGGAGTGCCGGTTAAAATTTGAGGTTTGGTCACGGCTCCTCAAAAAGTCACCACAAAACAGTCACGGATGAAAGCTGTTGCCTGGCTAGCCTGGCTGAACGGAAATTTCACGGTTTGGACTTTTGTAAAAAGCTTTTTCGGCTCACAAAAATTCCTTCTAAATTATGATATAATCAGCACCGAAAAATATTTAACTGCATTCATATAGAAAAGTAAAGAGCTTAATAGGCAGCAGTATTACCTGCTGCTTATAATGTAAGAAGATTATAAAAGAGCAGACAGGAACGTGGGGCAAACAAGAAGCAATCAGATCTCAAGGATGTATTGAACAATAAAACACAGATAGCAGAAAGCCAACAAAAGTTTCTTATCACTTGACTTTCTGAATATACTGCCTGAAAAAGCATTAAGTCTGACATCATGGTGCATGGCGCAGCACCCTGCCAAAAGTTGCGCTGCCGTTAATGGCTGCACTGCCACAAAAAAGCCAGGAGAGGGCTCTGAAATCAGCTACATGGGTTACCATTTAAAATGTTTTATCAATATGCTGGCCCCTGGCCCAGACTGCACTTTGAAGTGGAGCCAGAGAGGGAGAGGGGGGAAATCTCTCCCGAGACCCTGTATTCGGAGGACTGAAGAATGCCAGTTACACGTAACTAAGCTTGTTTTTTTCCATTATAAATGAGCCTTCACAGATCTCCATTCCTGGAAGAAACCAGTGATCAGCCATTGCTCAAAATGATCACAGGACAACCTCAAGGTTCATCGGCACAGCAAGAAGGAGCAAAACCTATGAGGAGCAGGAAGGGAAGTGCTGAGAAGGTGGCCACAGCCTTAGCACAGTGAGACCAGACTGTTCAAACTTAGTAACGACTCCTCCTATAACGGGCAACAAAATCACAATGGCCCTTGGACATAGATGCAAAAAACTCATGGCATTATAGATGCTGGCAGTGGAAGAAGCCCATTAGATGACTTACTCCATCCCTGTGCCACACAGGTTCAGCTGCTGCAACACTCTTGAAACCCCAGGTCCTTACCAAGGAAGCTACGTTTTAAAGTAAAAAAAGAAACTTTTCTTTCATCAAATTGACATCACATGTGAAGGTATTTACTCCATACAGGAGGTACTAATGGGAACTCAGGGAAACAGCTGGATATATGCCTCCACAGCTCTTCCGACACTGTGGCGCAAGAAAGGGACTAGAAGAAGAAAAGCAATGATAAACCAGGTGAGCGCTATGGCCTTGCTGTGATGAAAAAAGGAACGGGAAGAAGCTGCCAAAATAAAGCACCGAAATTAACCCCCCTCAAACAACAAAGACAATCCAAGATTAAGGCAGGAAACATGGTGCATGACCAAAAGTTCCCCAAAACAAACAAGCAATCCCTTGATCACACAACTCCAATTACGTGACGAAGCGCAACCACAGGTGACTGAGCAGCGGGTTGGCAGAGGACGTTGTGCTTGCGCTAATGCCTGCCAGCTCACAACACACGCATCTCAGCCCTGGCTCAAACAACGTGAGAAGTATTATGGCTGCAAACACAGGGACCAACCTGGAAGTCCCCAAGTAGGAATCCTCTCCGCTTCTGCAAAGGGGAGCTCCGGGCAGCCGACAGCCTACGGAGAATGAGAAACTCTCCCTTACTGGAGAGATGTCCTTCACTTCTGCTGAAGTGTGGCAAGGCAGCAGCAGGCAGAAGGGCGGACTGGCTGGCACTAGCTTGCCTGTCTGAAGGCAGCAGTCCTGAGCTCCTGCTGACTTCCCAGGTCAGGCAGATCTGGGATCCTCTGCTTTGCACAGAGGGCAGATGCTGCTCACCCTTCCTGCTTGCAGGAAATCAGCAGAAAGGAGAGCAAGCCAGACAGCTGACTACCGACCAGCAGCGTCTCCTGGCTCCCACCGCATCCTACAGGCACTGTGCATCATACCGCTTCGCACTGCAGTTAATCTGCAGTCCCTCACAGTTGCCTCTGTGAGGGACAAGATCTCAGCTCTGTACGTCGCAGCATCTTGCACTGAGCTCCTACAGGTACTCAGGAAACAGCCTTTTGCCTTAAAAAAATTCTCATCAGTAAATCACTACCTACCATCAGCTTTGAGCACTGCTTAGAGCTGTAGAGCAGTTAGGTAGTGCTGGGGAACCACAAGGTCAGACCAAGCCACCCCTTTCAGAAGCACACATAACTCTTTATTCCTGCGTGTAATTCATGTATGACTTGGGTCTCTGCCCTTAGAGCATCCATGGACTGCACACACCTGTGACTGTTGGTCTTTCCAAAAAGGATTCAAAGCTGGCACTACTCAGCGCATGCCAGAAGAAACAAACGGTAGCAGAGAGGAGTTTGCACCACACTTCTCTTTCTAGAGTTGTTTCACGGAGATCACAAAGACACAGCACCACTTTGAGACTTTGCTTTGGATTTCTTGACTCAGATTTCTTCAATTTCTAACCCTACACTTACATAAATGCAGAGTTTTCACAGTGTAATTCTTTTCCAAGATACCAATAAATTTTAGGGGCATATAAGATATGACATCAGAAACACAGCACCCAATTTTTAGTTGCTTTTGAACAGCAATCTGCAAGAAAATTGAAGAGACCATAATCTTGGCTAGTTAAAATCCGAGAAACCAAGTGCAGCTCCCTCTCTCCATTGGTTGCAGCACCCTTCACAAGTCTTTCTTCTCATCAGAACTGACCGGCATGCAGCCTGGGTAATTTGGAGTTACTTATGCAACATCAGCACAGCTCAGAGCACAAAGCTTGTCTACTGAAATCTAGCATTCAGCATTAGGATAATATATTCACAACTGGGCACCGCAGTGTCAAGCAGGTATTAGCAAAGTAGAAAGATTCAAAAGTGGTTGCAGTCTACAGGGGACAGAGCAAAGGCAAGGGAAATCAAGTATCATGTCCACCAGGGGCACAAAAAGGTAGTAAACAAGTGTGTGCTTTCTGCCCATCCTCAGATCCATACTTCTCCCTCTTCAACATTGAGTTAGCATCCTTAGGGAGGCCATAAGCATATAATAGGATAGATTTTAGGTCCAGGCTTCTAGCACTCTGCTAATTTGAGCCTCTTAACATTGCTATTCATCTCCGCTGTTCAAATGTTAATAGTAAAAGTACTAAACTCATCTGGAGAAGGGAAAGGGAAAGGCAACAGGCAAATACTTTGTGACTTAAACAAAATTAACCGAATTCTAAAGGAAGCTCATTTCATATAACATAGTATAACACCAGTAATTAATGAGAGATGTAAACAGGTTTAACTCTAAAAGGTAGAAAATTAAATAATTTGTTTCCTATGGGTATATAATGAGATAGTTACCAAGTTCCCATGAGAGCGATAAGCAGATATTAAAAGGTCTTTCCAATACCTGTAATGGCTAAGGGCAACAGCTAATTCAATAGATTCGATCAAAATCACCACTTCTTTCTCCGCTTCTGATTTATTACTTTGGCTGTAGTTAGTCATCACTCATTTTAGTTCGCTTTTCAGCAGTCATAAATTATGCCTCATAAATAAAAAGATACAATCAAGGAAATCATATCAAGTCATCTACAGCCCTGGAGTATATTTTCCCCTGGTACTCACACTAATGTCTTTTTAAAGGATAGCTTGCCATGGTTTTGAAGATGTCAGAATTACAATTTACCGAGAAGTGTCTTGCAAGAGTGGTGCTGTGACTGTCCCACTGGTAATTTTGGAAGCCAACAAGTCCAGTCTAATATCTGTATTTAGTTTAATGAACAAAACTCAAGGTTTGTTGCATCAATGCACTGTTTACGCACTGTAATTTAGGATGGTGTTGACAACATAAACATAGTGCCTGAAGTGGGGCTTAATGAAAGAAATCACATGGATTCAAATGGCCCTTCTCCCTACTCCATACCCTCTACCAGGGGAAAGGAAGCATCTTGTTCTGCAAAACGGTGTTTAGAGTAGGCATGGCCATTACATCAGTGAAACGATATAGTTATGTCTGCTTTACTCTTCAGAAGCTGAGGTCAAGCTCGGTGGCCTAATGCAGGTGTAGTACGAGAAACTCTCCTTACTTGGAAGCAGGGAGCACAACCAACCTTGTAAGAAAAAACACTCTTCCAAACAAAATGAAGAGGGGGTAACAAGCAGGGAGTGCACGGAAGAGCTAAATTTTATTTTATGTCACTACTTTTTAGTGCATCTTTCTGTCAGGGAGACGGGAAGAAATGGGGAACTAAAACAAGGAAAAGGAGCCAGATATGAGGGATATTACAAATGGGTGACTATCCACCACTGGCCAGCCAGAAAACCAGTTTCACCCCATTTTAAGCTGCAGAAGTCACTGAACTGTTTGTCAGTAACTAAGCAGCACAAACTTGAGCTCAGCTAACGATTTGACAGACAGGCTGGTAAACCAAGTGTCATTCTTGTCATCTCTGAAAGGGACCAAGAGGCCTGACATATTCTGCACTCCATGTAGTTGGTCCTTCCTTAATCTTCATGACTTTGCACCCATTTTTTGATCTTTATCTCTCCAAAGCCAGAATATGATTTTTTTTCTCTTTGAGAGTCCAAGATGGAGGACCCAAAACGTATTTCCCATGGTATATCTTGGGGTATTTCCGAGACCCTTCACTTGGCTGCAGTAACTGGAGTGTGAGAAGCACGTTTCACAAGCAAGAGGGATGCTGTGCCTCCCTCAGTGGTTGGAGGCAGACAGCTTCAGCGCTGCAGACCCTGTCTTGCTGCACTGGATAGTCCTCCTGGACAATAAACCTCTGCAGGGAGCCATAAAACATTCTGAAAAGGTACAATCCTACTTTTCTGTCTTTTACATGTCCCATGCCTGCCAAATGGAAATAAGGATGTGTTCTAAACCAGGAAGACATTAAGCTATTAATCTAAAGAAGCAGTTTTAAGTACACAACTAAGCGCAATTGTGGAGTAGTGACATTGCACTTGCATGCAAATCACACCATAGTCTGACAGCCCTGCTTTGCAGAATAGCACTAAATGCCACAAGTCTCTGTTCAAAAGGGCCTTCCCTCAGCTGAGAAAAACACATCTGGCTCCATAGGTTGCTATATAACATTGTACACCACCCTCAAGAGCTCCTGAGAAGGGCCTACACACTCTGTTTCAGAAATATTCCAGGAATCAAAAGATTACACTTGCAAACTCATTAGACCTCATGAGTTACAAAGTTGGCTTAAGTCAGGAATTTTTTTTCAGGAGATCATGCAATTGCCTCTGTTGGATACAGCTGAGGATCTCAGGCAGCACTCCAACAGATACCTAAAAGGCCAGATGCTCTAGAAAATGTAAATATCTAAAAGTATGAATAGACTAATAGAGGGAATTTCAAAGATCAAGTAATTATTTCCAAGCATGGGACAGTAGGCACCTTACTGCCTCTTAAAAACCCATTGAAAGCTAGAGGGTGCCAATAAGCTTATGCAGATCTGGCCCTTAAAGAATAAAAGCGCTTCCTTGAACAATAATGACCTAGGCATTTAGGGGGCAAAGTCCTTTTGACCAGCATGAGCTTCTAAAGTCACTGCATCATTTCTGAAAGTGAAATTTTTGCATGCAGTCTTAAAAGCCCTAAATATTCAGCTGAAGTTTCCAGCAAAAAAACCCCACCAACACCAAACTCAAAATCCTGACTTCAGATCCAAAGAAGCTGTCAGGGTTCATTGAACTAAATCTCAATACCTCCAAAAATGCTCGAGAGAGTCCCATCACAGCACTTTGATTTTATCTACATTCAGCTGGAGGAAATTCAGTTGCATTTAAAGTTTTATGTCCAGCAAACAAGCCTCAAATGCAGAGACAGCACAATCAATATCCAGTTTAAGTGAAATATAAATCTGGGTTTCATCAGCATAATAGCAAAAGCCAAGCCCTATACTTACAAATAACTTGTCTCACAGGCAAGATATAAATTGTCAACAATGGAGGGGCTCAGAATAGATCCCAGAGGACTGCTGCAAGTGACATAAGCAGAAGACAAACATGTGCATGCAAAAACCTCTCACGGTGAAATAAATGGCCACCAGTGAAAAAAACCAAAAATGATTTAGGGTCCCAGTCAACAGCTAAGCCCAGTTATGGAGTAGAACCAAGATAAAAAGCAGTCTTGAATACAGCACAGTAAACCACAAGAATCCGGTCAAGAGGCTTTCTTTGTTATCCGTCACTGACAGATCATTAAAAACTTTGGCTCAAGAAAGTCTCTGTGGTATCAACTACCCAAAAACCAGCTTCTGACTGAGATAACTGAAAGTTGGTGCAACTGAGAATATCCCACAGCCAATGTCTACAACTTCCAACTTGGGAAGTTTCTCTTTATCTAAGAAAGATTCCTAACTAATAAGTAGGGCTTGGATCTGCTACAATGCTTGCTATCTACTCAGCCCCATCTGCAATTGAATTCACATTCTTCACAGATCCTGTCCAAAGTAGCAAGCAGATCTGGTCTAACAATAGTTCTGCAATAAGGAAACTCCAGTAAATGGAGAGCAGACTTTACACTGTTGTGGCCAACAGGTGGACCCTGCATAGGCATTAAAGGAAATCTGGGAGAAAGAAATTGAAACCTTAATATTTGTACATAGTAGGACTTAAAATACACCCTAAAGCATGCTGTTTCCAGGAAAGGTTTAACAGCTTTCATCACAAGGGAAGCGACAACTAGAAAATATAACCTCATATATTTAAAGTGCAATAAATTTTCAGGCTTTGAGCAATTATAATTTTTGCTGTGGAAAGCATTACTGTAGCATCTCCTGTACTACCAGGTTCAAGAAGACATCATTAAGTAACTGAAGCAGATCAAGTAACGTGGACCTGCAATCAGCAATAAGGAGCAGTCAGCTCACAGGTGCTCGTCATTTCCTTCAGCGCAAAGCTAACAGGCACACTTCTCACACTGGCTGTTACCTTACAGACATGCTGCCAATCCAGACACATCTAAAGGAAAAAAAGAGGTTTGTGATTGTCGAGTGGAGAAGAAAGGCTTTGTGAATACTGCAGAGACTATACTTTTCTAGCATCCTAGGCTCTCTTTTCAATAGTTTTATAATTGTCCCTTCAGAATCCTTTTCTTACCCAAATTAGAGCTGCTGGGACTGATTTATGAAGAAAGGGACTGTACTCCTCCCTGCAGGCCCCGGGACTCTGACAGTAATGCAGCAAGAGGCAAGCGACACAAGTTGAAACAAGGGAATTAGATGAAAAGAAAGTAAGATATATGTAGTCAGAAATTGGAACAGGGTGCCCACACAGGCTGTACAATCTCCATCCTTGGAGATGCAAGGACGGAGAACTTGATCCAAAGCTCAACTGGATACAACCCTGAGCAGCCTACTCTATCTGGACCTGCTTCAAGCAGAGAGTTAGGCTAGATGTCTCTTCCAACCTACATGACTCAGTGAGTCTACAACACGTGTACATATAGCAGCTGGGTAGACTGATGTGATAAAGCAACTTTTTAGATTTAGTTTTTTGTGGTTTCTGGCTACCAAAAGGAACACAACAGTAGCAGTGGAGCAGAGCTACCAAAGAACTTGAAGTGTACAGTGCACTCTCATCAAATTTTCAGATGACACCAAACTGTTGATATGTTGAAGGGTGGGTTTGCCATTCAGAAGGGCCTAGAGGAATGGGTCATCAGGAGCTTTATGAATTTCAGCAAGGCAAATGTGAAGTCTTGCTCCTGGGAAGGAATAACTCCTTGCAGCTTTACAGGGTAGGGACTGACCAGCTAGGAAGCACCTCTGCTGCAAAGGACCTAGAGGTCTTAGTAAACAGAAAGCTGAACATGAGCCAGCAATGTAATCTGGCAGCAAAGATGGCCAACAGCATCTTTAGCTGTTTAACAGGACCATAGCCAGACTATTAAAGGAAGTGATTACATGCCTCTACTTAACATTTGTTCTGTTTTGGCCCCCGAATACAAGAAAGATTGATAAATTGGAGCAAGTTCAGTGGAGGGCCACCAAGGTAATCAGGGGGTTGAAGAACTTGGCCCATGAGGCAAAGCTGTGGGACTGGGACTTGTTCAGCCTGGGGAAGAGATGTCTTTGGAGGGACTTGATTGCAGTCCCCCAGCACCTACCTACAGGCTAACAAGAAGGTGGGTCTAGGTTTCTCACAATGATATGTGGTGGGAGGGGACAACAGAAAACAGGTATAAGTTCAAGCAAAAGAGGTTCAGACTGAATGTAACAAAAAAGCTTTTTCATAATGAAGACAGTCAAGGAGTGGAGCACACTGCGCTGAGAGATTCTACAATCTCCCTCCCTGGAGGTTTTCAAGATGCAACTGAATAAAGCCCTGCACAACCTCACCTGACCTCTTAACTGACCCTACTTTGAGCAGGAAGTTGGACTGGATGGCCTCCTGAGAGCCCTTCCAACCTGAATTATGTTGTGATCCTATACAGCAATTAAGCCTGCAAAAGAAATACTGCCACCACCTTGCAGGAGCTCAAGAGGTGGAATGCACCATGTTTCGTATATATCAAAACCAATCTATGCTTGAACATTTTAAAAAAATTTTTTAGGAAAAAGGTTTTAAAGACTTTTGAACATTGCCAAACCCATCTTCAAGATATATCATGTGTACAAATATTGCGTACAGAATCAGTAGTGAGGCTTACTGGCATCCTGTTCGGTGGCAAATAAGCATGCCTATTCATAGACAACATCATATTAAAAATCAACCTCATCTTGCTACGATACTACATCCACTTACTTTTAGAAATAACAAATTCAAGGCTGTTTTTTTGGTGAGGATCTGAACTCCACTAACTCATATCAAAATTTGGGAAAGACTTCAGAAGGTTATAAATAGCAAAGTTCTTAGTTCATAGGCTGAAATGAAGTAAAGCCCTACATTATCACTAGTACTGTATGATAAAAAGGAAGATGTTAAACCTTGTAACTTTGACATAGAAAACAATACAGGTGAAAGAATGGTAGAACTGGTCTCCTTGCTTTACGTTAGCCTCATAAGAAAAAAAATAGTAAAAATACTTATGTGCATGAGAAGTAACACCAACCATCAACAGCAAATTCACTTTTGAACCACTCGCAAAAACTGCTTGTGATCCTAACATCTAATTTAAAGAGAAAACAACCCCAGTTCCTCTTGATGTAAACTACTTTAAGATCATAAAGTAAAAATTAAGTCATGATAGACTGGGGGAGGATGGAAAAAGAAAGAAAAACTAATGAAATGAAGCTGCCTTTTAAGAACCAGAATTTCACACTACTCACATAACATTAAAGCCTTACAAAAGCTCCGGAGGGTACACAAACATTTAACATACAAGAAACACAGGCAGTTATGATTAAACTAAAGAAAAATGAATGCTGAATGAATGTATTGCTTCTGCAAAATTATTTTCAGCTTCTCAACTATTTAAAATACATT
Source organism: Burhinus oedicnemus (assembly GCA_008921705.1). NCBI lineage: Eukaryota > Metazoa > Chordata > Aves > Charadriiformes > Burhinidae > Burhinus > Burhinus oedicnemus. Next base: position 1,784,660 of record VFFE01007703.1, read on the forward strand.
AACAATAATCATTCAGGTATCACAATACTATTAACATTAGAAATGAGATGTGTATGTTCATTGTAAGTGTAAAGTAAGGTTCTCAAAGTGTACTGAAATCATAATCAGAGCTGCTAAATGGCTTCAATTCCCACCTGATATTCATATTCTGTGTAAGGCAGCAACTTGTCATCTTTGAAGGAGGTTGAAGAACCGTTGTAAACAAGTGCGAGGTCCAAGTTTATGTGGGCTGGAGTCGCTCGCCTTCTGTAAAGTTCATAGTATAAAATCTTCCCATTTGGCTGCTGTGGGCCAGTCCACAGGATGGAAGAAGTCGACTGGAAGCCCCCAACTGTTGTCTGTATTTCTATGAGAGGGGCAGGCTGCATTGCTGGGGGAGCCTCCAGCGTCTGTACCGATGCCCACTCACTGGAGGCACAACCCAGCTCTGTGCAAGCTTGGAGCTGTACTTCATACCTTTGGGAAGACAAATCAGGAACAAAGTGACTAAAACACTGCAAATATAAATATAGACTGTGCATGAGATCTGGGGGATTTCTTAACTTCACTTGGTCTTTGGCATTTTTTAATATCAAAACAATTCCTGTCAACATACAGATTATAAGCTGTACCTTGTGAAGCAAAAAAGGAACAATGCTGTCTTCTGGGCTTTTGTTTGTTTTGGGGTGTTTTTTTTCAGAGGAAGAATGCTGCCTTCTGGGTTTTCATTTGTTTTGGTTTGTTTTTTTGTTTTTTTTCAGAGCAGAGTTAACATCTACAGGAGTCAAGTGATCAAAATAATTTTGATTTTGATATGAATCAAAATGATGATCCATTGTAGGAGATAATTTGGATATCATTTGAAGAGCTATAGAGCTTCACTCTATTACTTTTCTCTCTTTGGATTTAGATTATTTATATGTAAATAGTAGACAGACTTATCAACCATGCAACACACACAAATTATGCATACACAAATACATAAGGAAAGGTCAGGTAAATAATCAAGAATTAGTGGGGAAGATATTACTTCAGTATTAAGTGTGCTCATTCTGTCAGAGTCCAGTACCCTCTCTTAAGTTTCAGCTTTCACTTAAACGCAAGTCGCTTGTTTTCAACTCAAGGGTGACAGCATGTTCCTGGTGTGACGCAGCTGCACTGTGAATGGGCTAGCTAACACGTCTTTGGTCTCCCCACCCCGAACTTTGTAAACTAAAGCCCTATTTATTCTCAAATGCAGGCATCTTGTGAAAAATACACAAGTACAAGATTGCAGGTTGTGGAGTTTATAGCAGAGCGCTGAATTACCCCTTGTATTAATTACAACCTAAGTCAACCCTATGCACTTCGTCAAGATGATCTATAGCTGGTGCTACTATAAATTTAAAAAAAATCCTGGTTTTATCATGTGCTTTTTAAGAAACAAAACCCCATGGGTCTGACTATCTGTTTAAACAAGATGGTTGAGCTGTCTGCCAGCCTACTGAACCGCCTTGCAGCATTTACTCAATAAAAGAGGTCTTCCAGACTTACCTACTGTAGGGTTGTAGCTCTGCCACTATGTACGACCGTCTCAGAAAGGAAACATGAGATGCATCAAAGTCAACAGTTTTCTTTCCTGTTTCAGCAGGCTTGTGGATCGAGATTGTGTAATTTCTAATGTCACCGTTTACTTTGATAGGAGGATCCCAGGCCACCAAAATCTCCTTTGAGGACCATGCCTGCAACCTAGGAGGCAACATCCCAGACGGAGCAGAGGGGTTGGTTTTTATCTGAGCTGACGGGCTGGTCACACTCCCTTGACTGTTATTTGCAGTGACAGCGTAGCTGTACTCCATGCCTGGCATTAGGGTGAAATCAAGATACCGAGTTTCCAGACCTGAGTAAACAAGTACACCATCTCTCCTTAGCTCGTAGCTTGTGATTTTACCATTGGGCTTAGCTGGTAGCTTCCATGTGATTTCAATTGACTCCGAGCCCATGACAAGCAGCCTGGGAGCTTCCATATTTAATGGTGGAGCCTCCATGGTCATCACTGACTGGGATATGCTAGATGTGCAGCCTCCTGCAGTACAGGCAACCAATGCGAAATCATACTGTGTGTAAGGCTGTAGATCAGAAACCAACATTTGCAACCTTTTGCCGGGATAATACTCTTCATTGTTTAATTTCAATATGTACTTGGTGATATCTCCATTTTGTATTTGGGGAGGTGCCCAGGATGCATTAATTTGAGTGGCACTGACAGCCTGCAGAGATGGTGGATCCACTAAGGCAGGAGCTGCTTCCAGCGTCTGTATTGTAGCTGGTTCACTAGTAGAGCAGCCTCCCATCGTACAGGCGACTATCGCATAGCTGTATATTGAATAGGGCAGTAAGTCTTCATCCGTGTAGTTGAAAGTAGCAGCATCAAAGCTGAAAGGATAGAGAACATCATTCTTTAGCAGCCTGTATGACTGAAGAATACCATTGGGCTGCGCCGGGGAGGCCCAGGAGATGAGCACTTCACGGGGGTTAACTGACGCCAAGGATAACCTGGGGGCAGCGAGACCTTTTGGGGCAGTTTGACTAGTCTTTGCCACTGTCCAGGAGCTGTCAGCGTAGCCTGCTGCATTCCAGGTGCGTACTTTGTATTCATACCTTGTCCATGGCTGTAAACCTCTATCGTTATATATGAATGCATTACTTCCAGTGTTATATTCTGTGAAAACAATTTTCTCGTCTTCTGTTGTTGCTCTGTACCCCGCAGCATTTTCTTTTGTGCGCCTGTGAATAACTTCATAGCGAATTATTTTTCCATTTGGATTAATTGGCTGCAACCAGCTCAGTTCAACATTGGTAGCGTTCACCGCCTGGATTACAGGTGCCATCTGAGACACTGGGGGTGCTTCATCTGTTCGGACCGGCTGGGGTGGAGAGCGAGTGCAGCCTGCCGCATTGCAAGCCTCCAGGACGAGGGTGTAGAGAGTGTACGGCTCCAGGCGCCTGAAGAGGAACTGGCGAGATAAACCACTGTACTCCAGGTTGTCATCGCTGAAAATATTGTAGGTCTGGGGAAAAGAAAGGAAGGAAGGCAGGCAGGAAGGCAGGCAGGAAGGAAGGCAGGAAGGAAGGAAGGAAGGGAGG
>VFFE01007703.1:1787784-1802784 GCA_008921705.1 Burhinus oedicnemus
GAGGCAGGCAGGGAAGAAAGAACAGAAGCCAAGATAAAAGGAAAAAAGGGTAGGGACTATTAAGCAGTGATTCAGAAACTTACTTCCTTACTAGTAACAATCATCACACAAACAGATCATTGATACAAAGGGAATCTTTTGATCCAATTTTTATGTGGGTTTGGTGTTGTTTTTTTTCATTTTGGATGCAGTAATAAATCACTTAGTGACAGTTTTCATTATATTTGTTTGTTATCAAGTTTCATTGCAAGGCTCTCAAGGGCTAGCACAAAGCTTCTCACAGACTAACTCTAGAGAAAATCACTTAAGAAAAAAACTCCAAATAAACCCTTCTAATTGCAAACCTTGCAGGTAAAGGTTTACACTCAGTTGAAACCATTGAGCTAAAAGAAATTCTAAATTTCAGAACAACATTCTGTCAAACCCAAGTTTTCTAGAAACACATTTGGTTCACTGTAAAAGACCATTTACAGTCATGGGGTAGCAGAGGAATGTTAGTACTCATTTGAATATAACCACAAGCAGAGAGCGCTTACAGAGTGCCTTGTGCTTACATAGGACTTCTGTCTTATTTTAAAGTATAATGCATTTGATTGAGTCCTTTACAGCAAAAATGTTTTAATTTGATATTCAGCATTTCCCTTCTCTTTTTTGATCGAGTGAAGTGTCAAGATGAAGATTACCTTAATCACGCCATTGGGCTGGGAGGGTTCTGACCACTTTAGCAACAGAGCTCTGCCGTTTTCTTTCTTTTCCACAGTGAAGTTGCTCAGGCCACTGGGTGAAGCTTCCAACGTGCGCACAGATGTCCAGGGGCTTGAAACCTGCCCGGCATTGTTTACAGCTACGACATGAATATGATATGTTGTGAAAGGTTTCAATCCAAATAAATGAGCCTGATGCTTTGTTCCCTGAAGCAAGAATACAGATGTTTGAGTTAGTTAAAAAAGTAATCAGCATCTGTGGTTTATGTCACTTGGAAAATGAGGTCTCAGCTCTGGGTCGCCTCTGACCGCCTCACAGAATACCCCATCTGGTTACCAGGATTTTTTGGTGGGTTTCCATAGCTGAACCTCAAAAAGAAACTCTTAGGCTTTTAAAAAATAGTTATCATTATGGTAGAGCCTTTGGAGCCGACTCCTGGAGAGTCCTGAACAGTCCAAACCTCAGCTAGCAAACTGCTTGCGTTTCGTTCAGCATGCATTCAACCTTTGCTCAGTGAGGACCGAGTGCCTGGTACTCTGAAGGATTCAAACCCATGGTATATGAGTGATGCCCGCCTCTACAGAATACTTACACATCTTGTGTGTAGAAGTGACATTCGATAGGCATGCTGGCCTGTTCTACCTACTTAGAGCATTGCAATCTGCATAGACAACAGTGTTTCCAAGAGCACGGTTTCATTTCCTCACTGAAAACAAAGCCCTTAACAGCGAGGAGGGTGGGGGAGTGGAAGAGTGAGAGAGGGAGGGAGGGAATAAACCGATTGCTATGTTCCTGCTTGTAAAGATGTCACCTGAGACATCTTCACACGGTTAAGACAATTGTGGGGCAACTCTCTTGCCTTACAAGAACCCTCCCTGTTTCTGCAGGTTGGAGGAAGCAGCCGTACTGCTGACAGGGACACAAGATCCTCCCTGGCGCCGGACCCTCACCTCGCACTGGTGGAGAGAGGCTAGGAGGAGCACGGCTGCCCAGGCATCCCACTGGACTCTGCCAGGGCTGGAAGGGCTGGGGCTGAGCTGCCACCATGCCAGACCACAGCCCAGCATAGGGGCGTGCGGGTGGGTGCAGACCGAGGGACACCAGCCATGGCCAGAAGGGGCCAGTGTCATTGCAGCTCAGGGCTTTATCCAGCTCACCTCAAACAGGGTCTGACACAGACCTGAAACAGCTCGGTTATGAGGCAAAGCGAACCTCGGCACAAATCCAGACCTAGGCCGGAAGGTGATACAGCTGCAGTGTTAGTTTGAGTAGCCACGAAAGACAAGGTGGCTAACAAAGAACAAGAGTGACACGTTTCAGCAGGAGACTCTTCAGATTTGTCTCATCAGAGGAGCGAGGAAGAAAGGAGTTAATCTGACTACCGGTATCTCATTTTTAGTTGTGCTTTTGCATTCATTTTGTAGATCTCAAGAAGGAGAGTGCAGGAATTCAGTTTCCTTTGTGGGGCAGAAAGAGCTGAAGTCCATTTCCCTGTTTCAGTGAGTCATATTAAGTTGTTAAATGCTAACACTTCCATTTGTTTAATATTTAAACATTTGTTAAGCTATCAGACTCAGAAACAAATTTTAAAGAAATATTAATTTCTTTTTTTAAATATTAAAAGTTAGATCATAAATATTTAAATAGTTATTTCCTCACAACAATGACTTAGTCTTTTAGATAAATATAGCACAGCATTTGAATGACCATTATGAATATTAAATCTGAAGATGCCACAAGTACAGATTATAAACATACTTTTCTGATAAATGATTCCTTTTTCTGTTAAACAGGGCAAACACTAGCAAGATTAATAATGCAAAAAAGTATAATTCTCTGTTAGGAATTCCCAGTCATCACTGCCAAAAAAGCATAAGCTCAAATGCAAATAGCAATCACCTCGAACAGATTATATATAAAAAAGCTCTGGCTGCTGTGGGACATTTAGAGATATCTTTTGTCGTAAGAAACATGGAAAGCATGTGGGCTATAAAGCAAAAACATATGTATATTGTCAATAGCAGCACCTGTTCAATTACAGTTTATTTCAGTATGGAGAATTTAGTTCAGCCCCTAGATGGCAATACTATCAAACACTTTTTGTAACATGAGTACTTAATGATTAACAACGCGCATTCAGTCATCCAACATACTCAAGGCAGCCATTAAAAAAATAACAAAACTGATTTCATTATAGATTCTTTTAATAAACATTTATGGCTTAGATCCTTGAAAGTGGAAGCGTTCAAACTGCCATAGCCAAACCCCTATACAGCCGAATGCAAAATTATGAACTGTAGGTTAAAGAACAGAGCTCAAATTGAAGTTCATGCTTAGCATAAAAATCTGGCATCAGAAATTATGTTGGCACAAAACATGATTAAAATTAGCTTTACAATTGGATGTAGTCTGTATTAATAGGTTTTATGAGGACAGTTATCTATTAGGTTTTCAAAACAGAACTTTTAAAGGCCTAAAATTTACATTCTGTGGTTCGGGGGTGGGGATGGGAGGAAGGGAGCACAAAACATTAAATTACTGCCCCTGAACCGCTACACAGAGGCTTTTGGAAGGTACAAACACATTATTACAAACACCGTACGAAAAGCAATGGCTCTGCTTTCTAATCAGCTGCATCATCAGGATGGGCTTTTATGATAGCAATGCTACAAAACACTTGATTTCTTTTTTAAACAGAAAACTGGTGTATTTTTCATCATCCTCTACCGTTTTCCCACTAAACCCCAAGATTTAATTATTTACAATCCTCACCACACTTTGAAATGAAACAAGGATGGAGGGATTTCCTTGCCTGCAGTTCATCATGTTCTCTGGAGACTGCTAAACCTTTCCTTCCAGGGATGACTTTTATCCCTGGCTCCTACAGATACTTCTTGAAGAGCAAATGGTTTACACGTATTTTTGTTTTGTTTGGTTTTGAAGTAAGCTCAGGGGACGTACTCCCAGAATACAGAACCACGTTTTCTCCCCCTGCACTGCTGCCATTGCCATTTGTGAATTCGCTCAGCTCAGAGGCTGATGCTGCAAAGAGGATGGATGGCAGTCTCAGTGACTCATTTTAAGAATTACTTATATGTCCTCCCATGACATTTTCAGCCTAGAAATACTGTCCTGCTGGAATGGTCAAATATAAATAGCAAAATACACCTTGCAAAGGATACTTTGTAACCTTTGGCTTCAGCGGACAATGACACAGCCTTAAACTGGCGCAGGATCAAAATCATTGCCTGGAATATTCTCCCAGTCTTTGTCTGCAAAGCCATGAACTCATATATCCCATGTTTACACAGTGCTAACAGGCCAGATTTCATTCACCATTAAAAGTAAACCAACAAAATAAAATTTTAATGCGCACATTAAGATGTTCGTAGACTGACCATGAAATCCGATGGACTACAAGCCCATGCCCTCCTTTCTCCATCTCCTACTGCGACGCATTCTCACTCCATCGTCATTACGAGTAATCCAGCAAACATTTATGTGCCTGCACTCTCACATTCCTCCTATAAGGCCCATCCTTTCAATGTAAACACTACAGAAACGGACACCTGAGGCAAGCTGTGACGAGCCACCATGATCTGATCCCCACCCTGCAGCCCAGAGCCCAACCGTTGACATGGCCCTTGCTTTTGGCAGCCCCATCCCCTTCCCTTGTGCAGCAGCAGCATGGGCAGCACCACCACTACTCCAGGCAGGATGGCACCTTTGGTCTTGCCGTCTAAAATGCTTCATGCGCTGCCAGTGGTAACACAAGCTGTTAACAGCAACAAATACACTCCTTGGCTAATTCCACTCTTCTAACTGCAAATTAGGATAAAAGTTATTTAAAATAAAACCTTGTTTTAACACATTTTTCAAAATATAAAAAGAGAGAACATGAATCATGAATAATGTATCTGTCAAGATTTGCTTCAGATTGCCTTTTTGTTTGTTTATTTTTTAATTCATGAGCACAGAAGTCACTTAAAGTCTGGAAACAAATTAGCATAGTCTTTCGTGCCATTCAAAGGCAGCGGCATCCATAATGCAAGGTGCCTGCCTTCCTCGCTAGCTCTCGGTCCTCCTCCTGGGCACAGGCAAGGCTGCGCAGCCTTCAAGGATCTGATGATTTTCCACTGCCTACTGTGATTGCTTTTGACTACTTGAAGTGCCCCTAAGGTGGCAATAGGGTCAAGAGGTCTTTGTAGGTTGAAAATGATCAAAAATTAGCATTGATCTGTAGCTGTCAATACTAGTCTGCGCGGGTGGACTCCCTGCACAAATGTTTAAACTGCATACAACTACACAACCTAGTCATCTTTGAATGCATCGATCTGATGAAGCAGCACTTTCTAGCGGTGTCACTCTGGGCTTTTCCTCTTTTTTCAAGGCAGGCCAGCTTACCCAGTTGCCCGGATCTCAGAGCATGAGTTCAAAACGTGACAGAAACATCAGAAGATCTCTGAACCACTGAAGAGCTGCCCAACAGGCAGCTTGAGTATCTGTTCTTCTTCAGGGGTAATCATCAAAACTCAGCAAGTCATCACCAGTCATGTTAAGGTTAGGCTCTGGTTTCTTCTCCCTCCCTATCTTCTCTTCGTACAGTAATCCCTATTTGGCAGGTATCTTTGCTATCTGATCAAAGAGCTAGCTCTTTCTTTCTGTAAGTCTCTAACTTAACTCAGTGGCGTCTGACACTACCATGCTGCCAATGGCAGTAGTGGTACAGGATCCAAACCTGTTCTTTCATAACCCACGGACATAAACGATGGGAAGGTAATTCAGTATGACATTCCCTTGGCTACAGAGACAGAGATGCTGAAGTCTCCCTGGACAAGGGAGGAGAAAGCTATGGTCTCCTGGAAGTCAGAACATTAATCCAACCATCCTTCAATGCCAATTTTCAAATTCTCCATCGAGGAAGTCAAACACACTTCTTAGCCCCTGCCTTCACTCTAAAAATTGCATGGAGTTCATGTTCATATGCAATCACTAACTTGTCCTTTGGGTTGCCTTCCCTCTCAAGCTTATATCGTGCACACTGCATCTTTCCCATTTAAAAAATCTTCTCTATTCCTAAAGCTTTATACTCAACATTACAAGGATATAATTTACAGATACACAAGTAATCTATGAGTAGAATCCTGTAGCAGTATGGACTGGAATATAAATTATTCCCATGGTAGTACTGAAAAATCTCAAAGGTTAGGCAAACAGAATCCAAAGTGTTACTCATTTTGCTAGAAATTGTCTTGCCTAGAGGTGACCAGATTTTCCATTTTTACCAGAAATTGAGGTGGCGCTATTTATTTTCCTCCCAATTTGTGTAAAAAATAATTTTAGATTTATTCATTATTTTTTTTGGCACATTTCACTATTAAAATTTTACATTTTAAGAACTTTGCATTTCATTTTAGAATTTTAAAGTTGCCTTTCAACACATATTTTTAATTTTAAATCATTATTATATTATTTGCTATTACCCAACAGGCCTTCAAGAGCAGTAATATGTACTACATTGGTGAAAATTTTTATGGTATATAAAAACCCAAATATTATGAAAGGAAACTAAATAAACATTTAAATAAAATTTTTACATTTGTAAAACCAGACATTTCCTTATTAAATCTAAAATAATTTTGAAACATTTTTGCCCAGGGAATATTCTTCCAAATTGTCTTTGGTTGAGATGAAGAGTCACTCTTCCTTTCCCAGCCCTGAGGTGGATCAATGCAGTCTTTTCTTCTACAGTGGCTAGGAAACGATATTCAGAAATTCATTAGATTTGAGCTTGCTTTTTTATAAATTTAGAAAAAATTATTTTGAAAACAGAATAGATTCAAGTTACAAAGTAAAGCACACAAAAAGGCCTCTTTATTAAAATATAAGCTTTAATTACATAATCATAAAATATTCTTTCCTTGAGATTCCTGGTAAACAATGCTTTTCTCAACTTTAAGAATGTTCTTGTAATTTCTTTTTATAACAAATGGTAGTTTTGCCATCAACATCAGAGAACACTAGTCACCTATCCTCTGGGACTCCATGTTCCTCTCCTTTCCTAACAGTACCACGCTAGCTGGTTTTTTTTAACAAAAAAAACCCCCTAATTTGCATACCCTGTTTCACTCAGCACGTAACTGAATAATTTCATATGTGAATAGTCCTACATTAGCTTGTGGACTATACTAGGGAGAAACCTTTAGAAACAGCTGTAATCTACATTTAAATGCTCCGCAAGCAACAACAATTAATACCCGATATAGAAATATTACATTGCGATTCATTTTCCTCCTTTCTGGCAGAGCATGTAAGGAACTGTGAATTGCAAGCAGCTGAATCTGCCTCGTGGAGTTGGTGCCTATTTTCACTGTAGACAGTTTTCTTTCCTGGCACACCCGGGGACCTGCGGCAATCTCACCAGGTGCCTGAATCCCCAGCTTTGACTTGAAAGCAATGCGCCACAAAGAAAACTAGGGTGGCATTGCACACTAGAATGAAATCAAGCACATTTAGCAAGCTCTTGCCAGTCCCCGTGTTGGTCTTTGGGTAGCAGTACACTTTTAAACCACCAACACTATTGCACTTCTGCTGATAAAAACCTTAAAAAAAACCCTCTTTGGGCAAAATCAATGCTTCAGTAGCCTTCTCCATACTACTTCAGTAAAATCTCCTCTCCTCTCCTCTCCTCTCCTCTCCTCTCCTCTCCTCTCCTCTCCTCTCCTCCTCTCCACGATTATTTATTTAAAATTCATCAAACATCGCTTAATGCCACCTTCTCAAAAATGTATTTGCATCTGTATTATTTGTCTAATTTGTACTAAGAAATACTGAAATCCAAAAAGAGATTTTTCTGCATGACTAAATAAATCAAATAAACCAAAATATCAATGACATGACATTCCACTATAGACACCGTCTAGAATACGATGTCGACATGTTTTCCTAACATTAATATTTTATCTCTAACAACACTCACAAGACCTACTGTATAATAAACCATAGTTTCACACCGTCTGTCTTTTTTCTCTCCACATTTTTCCACTTCAAACCATGTTTATTATTCCTCATCATGAGAAAGTGATGGAGATGGAAAGAGGAAGCTCTATTTGTAAGCTAGATACCTAATGGGCCTGTTTTCCCCAAACTTTGATTTTTGGTCAGTTCAAATCTCCCATCCTTACTTAACCTGAATGATACTTTTTGCTTTCAATAAACATTCTGGATATAAAGAACTAGAATAAGTTGCTCTTCAAAATAAGACAGGCAGAATCTGAAGCAAAAATTTTAATACTATTTATTTGAGATAAAATACTGAAACCCCACTGAAAAACAGTTATGTGTCACCCTTGTTAAAATGTGCATATCTTGTACGTTCTGGTCTTTAGCCGAGTGGGGTATGCTTTGTAGGGAGCTGATGGGACTGAGAGAGGATAGAGTGGATGCATCAGCAAAGACTTCATGGTATATGAAATCCAGGATCATATTAAAGCAATGCCAAACTCTATAGGATTGAGCTGGGAGGTTTTTGTGATATTCCAAACTCACACAGTGTGTAATCTGGAATCTGCATAAACTCATCAAGTCATTGCAGAACTTGCAATTTGTTGTTTGTCTTGGTCACAAGGGGAATGGGAATGATCCTTCAGGTGGAGCTTTATAATCCGGGATAGAAACGTGTCTTCAGGGAAGGTAAAAAGCTAGGAAAGGCAAGCACACAAACTCTGGCTGGGGTTTGGATCTCTACCTTACAACTAATGCACTCATACAGCTGAACTCCAGCAATATGCTTAAAATAAGCACCACACATCATGCTCCTGCTAAGCAGCAACTTTCCATCCACTATCCGTTAACATTTAGGAGCTGTGTTCCTCTCATGGATTTGTTCTATGTTGTCTGTAGGCATGGCAAAAGAAAGAAAAACCACTGCTGCTGTAAAACAGCCGCTAGCGCCTAAGGGCTCAAACCTGCAAATGGTAGGGGGTACATCCCTTAATATGGAGCATTAGGGGGTTAATGTTATATTTTTCCTAGTGCCATAAACCGTATTTTCCATTTGATATATTGGCTGATGGCCAGAATGAAGTTAGATGCTTTTGTCAGAACAAACAAAATCTGGACTGCCACATCAGTGCAGTTGGTATCTTTCAGTCTCAAATCTCTTTTTTTCTAGCAATGTCCAGAGTGGCAGGTGTTTTGCAGAAGGGCTTCTTTAATTTTAAACCAATGCAATGAAACTGTGGATATTTTTGTTTTCCATAAAAATGGATAATTCATGTACCTGAACTTCTCAACTCAAGGTATCTTGTGGCAATCAGTTTTGCTTTGCTGCAGAAAGAACATGCCCTTGTCACTATCAAATATATTGGCTTTTGGTTTCATTTGAAGTTTTGTTTTTCAAGCATTCACACTGCTCCTCTATGACATTTGTGACTACATATATCTGTACCGTAAGCCGCCTTCTTCATCTCCTTTCAAATTATGTCATATATGATATTGTGAAGAAAAGTGGCTCTGAACACTGTAAAACTTCTCCCACCTGATCTTAAAATGACCTGGGCACAGTATCTGAAAGCTTCTATTTTCTGGAAAATTTGAAAAAGACAGTTTGGCTGTGGTTTTGGTGAACGGAAAACAGAGGGGGACACCCCTTATTTTACCCCTATAAAAGCAATTATTTTCAATTTTTGCCATTGCACAGCTCAAAAGTCATAATGAGGAAAAAAAATGCAAAGAGAAAAAAAGTTTGAAGAAAATCTTTAAAGGGACTTGCACAAGGACAATCTGAATCTTAACATAGATTGCAGGTGAACTCCCACATCAGTTTCCTTGAAAATGCCACTGAATGTCAGTTGTGCTCCATAAAATTAAGACTTTGCAGTTATATATGACTTTTCATCATAGGATCTCACACCATGTTACAAAGATTAATTAATTAAGTCTCAGGATATCCCCCTGTCTTACTGTGTGCAGCTTCAGGAAACTATCATTATTGTTTGAGATCCCATTATACACAGGTACAATAGACAGGTACATATGTCATATTATTGTGAAATGCAAGCTTATTTTATTCCCTTTTCTCAGTCATTCTGAGTCCTTGTCTCTCTCACCCAACACAGGCAAAAGAGAGCAGCTCTAACTGCTGCTAAGTAGAGGAAAATAACACAGCCTCAAGGCAATTCACAGCTTTAAATCCCTGCTTTCTGCCAACACAATGGAAAATAAAAGCAACATTTTAAAGGAGACTAAAAGGTTTTTACTTCCTACTGTTTTATTCTTTTTTCTCTACCCTGTACTGAACAGTCTTAGCTTTCCGTTCAAACTTTGCCTACTATGTATGTAATCACTTCTGAGAGATACTAAAATGTAAGCATAAACAATTTACTTGGAGCTACATTATAAAGGCCAAAGTTTAGTCTGAATACACGGCTGAACTTAAAATGTCACCTTTAAAATGAACTGGGCATTTTAAGAAACAATAGGCCAGAAAGTATACAAGCTGCTATCTCTTGAAAGGCTTTCCTTTGACAAGTATTTCATTTCTTCCCTTAATGCTTTACACTTCCTACATGATAACACCTGCTCTCCGAACAGGAGTCAGGCTGAAAGTAAATGAAAGTGTGCAGGTAGCAGTTTGGGAAAGGTGTAGTCCAATTATGCCAATCCGTGCCAGGAAAAAGAGATTCACTCCACATCTTTTTGTACAGAGCAGTCACTCTTAACAGAAGGCCAGGAGCCCACTGCTAATGCAGATATGGATGCCCTCCCTCTCTTCTGCAGCTGGAGGAAAGTTCAGCCTATCTTCTGAATATTAGTAGGGGATGTTGATTAGACATATATTTAGTTGTACACTTTAGGGACATATTCCTCAGCAAAGCACAGCTTCCCATCAAAATACTGAGAGGTTCAGCAGAGATCCGACCTTGACCAGCAGAGTCCTTCCAGAACTTGCAGGATGTTCCCCCAGGTTTGGAGTAGGGGATTGTTACAGGGGATCCCTGCCCCTACTGGTCATATAAGCTAGTGGAAAGTCTCGACAAGTAGCCTGAAAAGCCCCTGTGTCACATGATGGTAAGAGGAACAAAAATCTTGTTTTCCCATTGCACCTGCTATGGACTGCATTGTTGATGAAAATAACGAGGTCCAATTAAGATTAAGTTATATATTGTTGGGTCACTTAGCAGCTATGACTTGCCATATGAAGGCTCAGAATCAACTCCACACCAAGAAAAGGGTTAAAAAGAAGACAAGAAGAGCAAGTGGTTATAGAGTTTGGTAGAGCAACTGGAAGAGAAGTTGCTTTCAGGTTTAATGTCTTGAAACCAAGTGAACCCTGTGGATGGATGAACTTCCAGATCCTCCTAGGATCATACGGCTACAATCCCCTCTACCTTAAGCCTCTTAAGGCATACCGTTGGGAAAAAACTCACCTTGACGCAGCATATGAAGCTGTGTCTGCAGACTGCCCATTCCCATTTTCTATGCTGTCAGATGAACACTAAATTCATATACATACACAGAAAAGTAGACAGCTAAATCTGCTGCAGTGTGAACAGGAAAAGCAGCCAGCTAGCTTCACTTTTAAACGTTAATGCATAAATAAAACAGAATCTTTAATCATGTCTTTTCATGTGGTTACACATTCATTAGTCCTTTCTAGTGTGGCTTGGGCTTCTCAGTGCAAGGGTCCTGCCAAAAGAGAAGAAAGTCTGAGCTGCTTGTGACTTGCACTAGCAAGATGCAGTAGTTAGGGAAAAGATGAAAGATGTAAATACTGAAATATTACTTGAAAACTGAAGCATAACAATTTTAGTTCAGATTCTGTATTTTCCTTGGATATTTAAGTTACCTGGGAATTAAAATAGATCACCAACTCAACACATATATAGTTAAGCTTAGAACAAAACAAATTGTGCTGATTTCAGAATTCAAAATGTCTTTACATTATTGACTCCAGCATACTAACTTGTAAATCCACTAGTTTCACTGTCTCATCTATTGACTAGCTGCATGTATGCATGTTATAAATGAGCAATCCAAAACCAAATTACTACAATTCAGTCATTTTAGGCCAGACTTGTAAATGTATTCAAGTGCTCAAAGGTGAAGATAGGCACTACGGGAAATAGTCAGAGCTCCTACGTTCTGACACAAAACTTGTGTAGCTAGCGTCCTCAGTTACTCTCTGTACACTGTGCAGAGGAAGGGAGGTTGTTCCAAAGGGAAAGTCAGATGTTTATGTTTTTCTGTTTTGAATAGCCCGTCAGAGAAGCCTCACTCTCTCTCAAGTCAGATTAGACAGGCTAGCCTATGTTGGCCATCTAAAGTAAGTTTTCAGAATTCAGAGCTGTGACTTTTGCTTAAATTCACTTAAGACTCAAAGAGCCAAGAAGCCAGTGACATTTTCAATCAGCACACAGCAATAGACCATAGAGGTGAACTCTTTCTCTTTAGGTGAAACAGAAAACTATTGATAGCTTCAGAAATTAAACTGCAGCTGTTTCAAAACACTTCAAAATCAATGGAAGCTTCCTTTTGCCTTTTCAAGGATGCTGGATCAGGGTCTTCCTGAGTAGAAGAAGAAAAGTAAGTGTTGCGTGTATATGGCATTCAACCAGAACAGGGGTTGGGTTTAGTTAATCCATAATATTGAAGCAAACATCCCTGACTCCTGATTCCCAGGCACAGGTCAACATGTTGGCAATAATCTTCAGTCTGAGATCATCTTACTCAAGTCAGTGTGGTTTAAAATTTCCATTAACACCCTCAAGCCAAATATCATTACAGGGGTTTGTTAACAAAGCAATTGAGTGTTGGGATGCTTCTATGCAGGACCAGAAAGATGAAAAAACGCAGTACGCTAAAGAGCTGTTGCAAATTTTTCTCAGAAATGTCCTATTGTAAAAGCCACATGTTCTCAGCTCTATTTGTCCTCAAAGGGGCACTGTATTTGACATCAAATAAACTACAGCTCAAACTATTGTGTTACCTGGTGGAAAAGGTGATGTTTTTCTTCTCATTTGCTCTCAGGGTCTCTATTCAGTCTTTTTAGGCCAGGACTTTCCAGTAACATTAAGCACAGAACTTAAATATGTCACCATCTTAAGCTACAACTACAGCATAAATCTCATGATCTATTGGTATATCATGGGTCTAGCATTTCTAGCATAGACTAGCAATAGAGAAAATCTAAATTATCATCTGTCTTGAACCCCTGAAGAGAAAACAATAAAAAATAATTTTATGATACCATAATGACAAGAATAATACTTCACTTCATCTGGGAAAAGATGTCTTCCAGACTTCTCATTAATTCTTTTTTAAAGCCTGTTGAAATATAAGAGCTCTGCAAAGTTTCATTCATTTTGTTTGTGCAGAGTAAAGTTTTCTTTATAGCAAAAATACAGAAAATTTATCACTGCAAGGAGTCCATTTCCCTCACTCTCTTGCTATATTAAATCTGCATTTGCAATTCTGATTTTGTGGGACAACAGTAAACCTGGTGCGTTTTTGCAGCCACTATAGTGACATCTCCACACTGCATGGAGGATTTGGCTCAGGCTAGGAACTCTGCTCTGGATGGGAAAAAAGAATTGGTGCATTCAAACCTGCACGAAACAGACTTGGAAAAGCACTCGGAGTAAAATTCAGCAGCAAAATGAGTAATGATTTGTGATATGCCCCAGTAGGTTAAATAGATACTGGGACCTCTGTTCACCTTCCTGTTGTGAATACGTGGCTCCTCAGAGTCCTTTTGGCACACCGACAACACACACTCCAGGGGTCTCCTTCAGGTGGACCATACTCCAGCAGTAACATCATCTCTGTGTTAGGGTGGTGTGGGCACAGAAGCGTTTAGAAGACATACATGCTACATAAAGAAGGAAGGTGGAGCAGCCACGGATTAGTTTAAAAAAGACATCCTACAGCTGCAAAGTCAAAGAGCTTAGGGAACGATATTGTGCTGCAGGTCCAGCTGCTGCTCTTGCATCAGTCGTAGGTTGCCTTAAGTGAACATGTAAGTGTTTGTCTACCAAGGCTTTGCCTGCATAACTACACAGCTCCATTAACATAAGGCCTTTAAAGGACATTACCTGACTGAAGCAGAGTCCTGCCTGTTCTAAGGGCTGAAGGACCCACAGAATATCTGGAAATAGAAACCAGTTCCTAACAAAAATCTGAAAGAGACAGAAGTTATTGTCTACTAGACCCTCAGGATGGGAATTAATTCCTGCTCTCTGTATCACTCATCATAGTCTCTAAATATACTCTTAGAAAGGAAGGCTTGTGAAGGGAAAGGAAGGGAGGAAGAAACAGTTTCCACAGTTTTGGTGGAGGGAGTAAAGAAGCCTGCAATTGCCAGAGGTGTAACAGATGAGATTTGATGCCCTAGAGTCTGTAACATGGCACCTGCTAATAAGGTGAGAAAAAATTCTCTGAATCTGGTAGCAACTTTGGCAGGGTTTCTTCCAGCAAGCCCTCCACTTCATGGGTAGAAACCTCCTCTCCATGCTTATAGTTTTTCTTGGCACTCATAAAGCAGTTCAATAAGCATATCCTTTCCAAATCTTCCAGTTCTTCAGATACTGGTGGAGGGACATCTGTCCTAATCTCTCTCTTTCTTTAAAGACTGCAGAGATTTTATTTGATGAATGCCAAAGAAACAGACTTAAAAATATAATACAGTTTGTACAGTTAAACAATAAAAACCATCCGTTATGCGTGCATGTGAGTAGAGTACAATACACTTAGATGTTCCCAGATCCTGTTTGCCATGCATTTCTGTAACTTTGGTCAGATAAAAAGTTCAAGGTGCTGAGGGAAATACTCATAGTTTGTGATGGGATAAACTCATAAATTGGACTTTGTTTCCTCCTAATACAGATTACATGTATGTAAACTACCCCCACGCATTGTACACAGGAAGTTTTCAGACTAACATCCTTGCAAGAGTCTACTACTTTCTGCCTTCAGTTTCTTTGGAAACAAACCAACCAACCAACCACGAGTTACATTTTGGTGATCTCATTTTTGATCATACTGGTACTGAGAAGCAGGAAGGACAAATATTTTGAAGACTGTTTTGAACTTTATGGAATTTGATTAACTGCCTGGTTTGGGCTCAATTTAAATTTGTCATGACTAAAAGTCCCCTGCTATCTTTTCCCTGTTCCACACAAAAATGAGATCTTCACACGATTCAGAAACTGTGCTAGATTTGAAGACAAATGCAAGAGCTGCCTGTCAGCTCATTCACCCACCAGCCAGCCCAGTCAGGTAACTCGCAATCTCCCT
>VFFE01007703.1:1805284-1844687 GCA_008921705.1 Burhinus oedicnemus
CTGAGAATACTAAACTTATCTTGCGTAGGACTCCCCACGGCTGTTTGATGAGAATGACTTTGGTGACTGTAGACCTGGATTAGATTCAAATGGAGTCCCCAGTGGTATGAGGCTTTATGTTATATTACCAACTCCCATGAGTCATATGGCTTGCTCTTGCTTTTTTTAAAAAGAGGTAGAAGTCTCTGTTTATTAAAATTACCCATTGCTTGTTAAAATTCCATATGAAATACAAGCATATGACATAACACTTCTCTGCCAATTTGAATAAAGGACCTTATCTGTGCAGGGGAGTGGGGCAGGGGGATAGGATGGGGGGGCGGAGAGTGGCCTTTCTAATTATCAGCTGAAGAATTCCTGTATCTGTAGCTTTTGGGCATGACCCTGGGGATTTTAGGAAGCTGCCCTATGACTTTACCAACAAACAGCGTTATCTTGGCATTGCCTGATACATCCACTTAAGAATGTTGGTTAAACGTGAATTAAAATCTAGTCAAATCCAATTAAGCATTTTTAAACAGATATCTAATTTGAAAAACAGCTGTACATGTTACCAAATAAATTTCTGCCTCCTCCTTCTCCATTTTTATTTCCTACTTATATATGAAAAAGCATCTGTAGCTTACCAAAACCTTGTTTTTAAAGCAGATTTAGTGCAGTCACACACAACATGGCACAAAGGGAAGAACGTCCCTCATATTGTATCTTCCTATCAAATTATACTTAATAAGGCAAAGGTTTGTGGGGGTTTCTGTTTTGTTTATTTTGTCTTTACAAATTAGAAAATATCCTGTCAACGTTTTTTTTTCTATAGTGCCTGATTAGCTTAATCTTATTCTCACAACTGAAATGCAAGACTTACAGAAAAACATCGTAGAGAAAAGCATAAATATAAAGCATACATAAAAACATATATAGAGAAACAACATATGAAGCATTTATACAATCTCATTACAGGCATCTGCCTTTAGGCTTTGTCATGCGGTCACCTATTCTCTTATGACTGCAGGTGCACAAACTGGAAAGATTACCACTTCCAGACTGCTGCCCACCACCATCTTTCTGTCAGAGGGTACCATCTTTTAAATCTGTCAACCTGCATAATTGCATTGTGTGGGTTAGGAAAGACCAGCAGATTAACCAGCTTCAAATCAACCACCCTCTTTTGACTGACACATGCCAGTACTGGCACAAGCACACTAGAGGAAAGCAGTCTTGTGTGAACGGTTGCAGCCCAAGGACGGTAAATGTCCATGCCTTAGATGTTCTGGAGCTTTCATGGTCTACAGAGGACATTCATGCTCCTAACTAGGTTAGATGACTGAAGTCAGACATTGTTAAATATACCTCAAATGACCTAATTCTGCACATGTTTCACTCATCTAAAGAAGACCTATGGAACGGATGAAAACTGGATCTTCCACAAGGAGAAACCCAAGGATAAAATACACCAGATATTTCCAAACAAGTAACTAATTTATCTGTAGAAAAAATTACCTATTGATCCAGGCACTCTGGCCTAGTCAACCTAGAGTGTGCGATTAGGCATGGTCAGACATAACCCTATCAGTTTTTTTACTTCTGGTCCAAAAATTTGTCAAAGGGAAAAGTTATGCTAACGTTACGTTGCACACTGAATTAGGGAGAAAATATTCACGAAAAAATGCAATGAAATAAACTCCTTCGCTGTAACCTTCACTAATTCAAATCACCAGTTGCCTGACAACTTATTAAGACCTCACAGACACCAGATAAACCTTTCTCTGCTACCCTGCATCCTAACTCGCAAGGATTCTTTCATTCTTGGCAGAGTTCCAGCAGGGTCTAAAGCTATGTTTCTGTGGCTGCCGAAAGCATCCATGAGACACTGAAGTGGCCTTGGTTACAGCAAGGATGGTACAAATAGAAGAGCCGAAGCCTCTCTCTTTCTCTCTCTCTGTTCTCATCCAGTTCTATTACTCCAGTAGTTCAAAATCACCAAAGTTGTGCAACAACCCATTTCATCCTTTCTGCTTCTAATTAGGCAATTCTGCGTGTCTGCCTTGATAGGTGGGGCTTACTGAAGCACTTAATCAGTTTCTGGAGGGGCATTGTAGTGCCAATCCAAATGCTTATTTAAACAGAGCTGTAGTGCCAAATCCAGCATATTCTGCAGCAGCATGGAAACAACAGAATCTGTGAGACACAGATTGCCTCACATAGGTTTTTTTTAGAAGCCTTCAATGTGAAGGAGCACTTGTCCTGTATTCATCTTGTGTAAGCTTAACCGGTCTAGAGATTAAAACACGGGAACCATTTTATATTATTGGGCTTTCCTGGCAAATAAAACAATTACAGCAATTCCAGTACAAGCCCTTCCTGAAACTGTGCTAACAAGGCTTTGAATCTTAAAAACTGCATTTAAATCAAATGATTCATTTGCAAACCCATCACATACAGCACACACATAGTAGGTGTGGGTCATTTCATTGGAATTAGAAAGCAAATGTCTCTATACATGAGAGGTCACCAGTTGTTGTAAGTTAAAATCTTTTCACTGTTAGGCATAATTAAAATACTCTAACAGTGGTTTCAGTAATTTAAACATTGCAGTATTGTTGTAATATTTTTCTAGGCTTCAAGAGTTCACAATTGTTTGGTCCAATCAAATCTGGGAACAGCGGAGAAGTTATCACCCATCAAGGTAATTACTTTCAAGTTGAAATAATTACTCCATCAATGTTAATGGTCTTTCAACTTCAATAAAGCACTCACCTGCCGATAATCACAGCTAACCTCTTGCTCTCATGCAATTCCCTCTCTATTTAGCAGGTTATATTACAGCCGTTAGAGTGGTCACTTGTCCTGAACAGCTGCTGAATTTCACTTTGATCGGCTGTGAACCATAAAAAAATTAGTCATCTGTGTATGATTTCCCTCTAACCCATAAGCCCTTGCAGAGCTAAGGATATGATCTTTTGGCTGTATCAGGGCACTGCTGAGCAGCCATCTTGTTTCTGGTTGTGGCTACTTTCCACTCACTAACAGCAGCGCAGTACCCTGATTAACTTTTGCCCTCCACTGCCATTTACAGCTTTCATTCTTTGCTAAGTAGCACACCTTCTCAATTTACGGCATGTGCAGGGATTCCTCCATTTACTCTCATCTTGTTTTCGTAGAGTGCAAACCATGTCCCAGGCATCTGAAATAAGCACATACAAAAAAGTTTCACCAGTCCCTTTCTTTGGCAGATTTTTTCTTATGCTTGTGGCTACAATCTTCATTCCTTCTTCTATAAGGAAGTGGTCATGTACAGTCCTGCATACTACATTACTGAATAATGTTATGTAAGTGGAAATTAATAACTATGTGGTACCTCATCTCTAATGCTGCCAAATGTTCACTAGTCTATATGAGGCAACAGAAATGAAGGATCACACATGGATGTATTAAGTATTTCTGAACGTGATGAACAGAAAGGAACTAACTCCGGATGCAAGGCTCCTGCATAGGAAGCATGTGTATATGGCAGTACCAGCCACTTAAGTTTATTTCTGATATAATATATTTTATATGGAGTTTTTCAGCAAGTAAACTTTATTTATTATTTTTACTCTGGTTATACATATTCATATATAAATTACTGTCTGGTTATAAAAACATAATCATGCAAGCCAAAGCCCCAACCTCTTACCAAAGTCTCTTATTATTGCTATTTTGCAATATGTCTACAGATTTCCCTACCACAGATGAAGCATCTGCCAAGAGGAGCTTGGCCAGTGTAGTTATGTACCATCTCCCCAAATAACGTAAGGTAAGCCAACATGTGTTCTCAACTATTAGCATAGCTGCATCCAAACCAAAAGCTTTGCTGGTGCAGTGATATCAGCTAAGACATGTGTTAATTTTTTACACCCCAAGCTGACATAGCTATGCAAAAAAAGTCTTGTAGGATAAATTTGGCCTGAGAGCCTCCTACTGCAAAACACATTGCGAGCAGACCTGTGCTTCTAGGTAGGCACAGGTGCAGGATTTCCCAGGAATAAGGCCTATAATACTTACAACTATCTCTTGCATCCTGTAACAAGCACATTGTACTTTTAGTTACACTCTACTGAGGTGGATTTGACATGCCGAGGCCTTGATTCTACATAACAATAATGGGGGTCACTGCCCATAGCAGGCAGAATTTTTCTTTGTAGCCCTCATCTCTGGATGTTTTTCCTTCTCCAAGCACATTCTAACAGGTTCATATTCTTACATTTTTTAGTCATCATCTTGGCTTTGAATTCTCCTGTTCATGATAAACAACCAAATACTTGATATAATTGTCATGGGAGAAACAGCAACACACACCCAAAAAAACACCTGTCAAGAAAAAGTTCAAACTTACCCACAGTTGTACCTCACAGCAACATTTGGAACACAACAGTTAAAGAGCTGTGATCCTTTGATGCCATTTGGCAGGCACTGGCTTTATAAAGAGATCAGTTCTGGGTCCTATCTTCACAAGCTTAAGCCCTAAGTTCACAAGAGTGAGAAGCTTGCTTTGACAATCTAGTCACTTTATGCAGATTTCTGTAAATGAGAACTTATTGTCAATCCGTTCCTCTATAAACACATCCATCTCATGTTAATGCTGTCAATAAGACACTAAATATCATTCTTGCTTTAGAGGGTTAAAATGAACTGGGAAGACATTGTGGGAGACGCCTGCACTGCTGTAACCGGTCTTGACTTGACTTTGCTCTGCAAATAAACCAGAATGTCAGTTTAACTTGCTGTCACCTAACACCTGTCACTACACTCCTGGCCAAACAAGCTAGGGAAATGGGTGACACTGCTCTTTAACTGCGAAGCATCAAAATGGCTCACGTGTACTCCACTTGCTTCTAACCGTGCAGGGAGATCCTCCTTTCATTTGAGCGGCAGCAGCTTTTGCTCTCAGAACTGAATTCTCTTTTTTATCTCCACAGGCAGCGTAAAATGTCAAGAGGTCAGTGATAACCTTAAGGTACCGGGCAGCCATACCTTTGACACATTAATTCAAATACAGATTAATGCACCTTAACTGGGGAGTGAATAGCTGCATTTTGGGAAAGTAGAGTGGGGAAGTCTGTCAAATGGTTTGAAAACCCAGAAGATGTTTCCCATTTGGCTCTGGAAATGGATGGAAACGAAGCTGTCAAATTAGAGCAGTCTGTAGGGATATTAGTGAGAGCTTAATTTGTATCCTGCAGTGTCACAAGGACTGTATTTCTACTTTAGGTTTTGGTCGAGCTTTGCGTCCTGTGGCAGGCAACCAGGGAGCAACCGACAAGAGCAAAGGTGGGATGGGCTACTGTGATTCTAGCACTGCTTTTTTTCTGGAATAACCTAATGGGATAAGAATGGAGTCTAACAGATTAAATAAAGGACCAAACTCATTGCTTGCTTAATACTTTAAGTCTTGCTTGTAACATGGAAGCTTGTGTGAGAGAATGACTAATGGCGTATCCCACGAGGGAGCTCCAATAGAGATGCTTTAGGAGATTAAATGATTTAGCCTAGTACCCCTGAAAGCTATATTTTAAAGGGGCAGAAGTTTAATCATTGGAATGCTAGTTCCTTCAATAAAATTACATTTTAATTAAAGTGTCTCATTCACAAAGCTACAGTTAAGGGTACATCAGCAATTTCATGATAAAATTCTATTTTTAAGGGGTTAGAACTTCGAAAGTTGGTGTCCAGGTTTTTGCCTGCTGGGATAATTGACCTGACCTCCTGAAGATATCTTTGATAACAGGACTCTGTGTATTTTATGTCAATAACTTTGATTCAAAGCTTTAGGTGTCCTGCTATATTCAGAAGAGGTAGGATTCAGATCTCAGCTCCTTGGTATAAATCAGCAACAACTGTATTGAGTTAGTGTAGTTGCAACAGCTTAAAGTGAGTGCAACTGATGGAAGAGCTGTGCAGAAAGATTTCTCTCAAAAGGGTAGTATAATATTTAAAACTAAAAAAGGGTAGCAAAAATAATAATCAATAAATGTTCATGACAAAGGACAGTAGAAAAAACATGCAAGTCAGCTTCACTGTAACGCTAGCAGAACAGCTATACATATGCTGCCAGAATGTCATTTTGATTCAGGATCGTGTTTGGGGAAAATAAAGGATTTTGGAGCCAGGAAAATACTAATTCAGTAAATAATAGCTTGTTAATTTAAAAGGCTTTTAACTGAGGCTGTTAAAGAAACACACTGTGGCAACATTATTTAAAAGGCCATTTTGGTAGGTTTTATTACCCACAATACAACCATCTTGGACATTTTCTGTTGTTGTTGGCATGCTTAGAAGACTTTGCAATGCATGACTGGCCAGGTCAATTCTGATGCTCAGCAACACATTGCATGCTGCTGAAGCAGAGTATTAGGAGAAGCCCTGGCATTTCACTGGTTTTGAAATCTTAGATGTCCCATCACAATTGTGATTGTGATTATTTTTTTAAAACAAGTTAAGGGAGCTAAGTACCAAAATCCTACTGAAGTTCTGTAATAAAA
Source organism: Burhinus oedicnemus (assembly GCA_008921705.1). Lineage (NCBI taxonomy): Eukaryota > Metazoa > Chordata > Aves > Charadriiformes > Burhinidae > Burhinus > Burhinus oedicnemus. The sequence goes on from VFFE01007703.1 coordinate 1,811,803, forward strand.
TCCCAATTTACTTTTTAAAACCTAACATACTGTACAATGCAAAGTAGCCAAAAGTATATATTCCTATCATTCAGATCAGGACCTGTTTTCTTTTTCAGAAAAAGATGTATTAAAAACTTAATCCATTTAGGCTTCCAGGAAGCTAGACACAAAACTGCTTTGGAACCATATGAACACAAGAGTATGTAAGGTTACTGAGCTGGAAACTTCTCCTACCTTGTTGTGTTGAGATTTGTCTAAGGGAGTTACTTAAAGGTTACTATTGGGTATTCCAGAGAAAGCTCTTCAAGATCCTACTTGAATGTCAAACAGATACTTTATAATTGAGGCAATTAAGAATTTAGGGGACTTCTGGTGTTATTGAGTACAAATATGGCCTATGAATATAATTTAGGGAAAATTCTAGGTTTATGAAATTGCGGCGGCACCGCTGAGGAAACCCGACCTCATTACAAGCTCCTTAAACATTTTCTAAAACTTATTTTCAGGAGACAGGCAAGTAGAGCAGCTATCCTAATACACAGCAGTTCAGTTCAACTATCTGTAAGCCGTCTTTCTATAGAAAGACTAGAGTGCAACATATAAGTGGGAGGAGCAGTGGTAACTGCACAAGCCATAACCACTTCTGTCACTGATTTACATAACATTGTTAGTCAGTTCACAAAACAACCTGCCCTTTTCTGAGTCTCTCCCTCCACATACTGAATAGAAATGTAATATATATAGACATCCACGTTTGGAAAGTCCCTTGAAGGGAAAGACATGTTAGCAGTGCAAAGTAACATTATAATATAAGTACACATAATGAAAGTAAAAGTAGATCTGCTTTTATTACTGATGAATTATGAGGGGAACATGCAAATGCGTTGCATACATGAATTATGTACTTACTAATGAATTCATTCACTTTGTGATTCCAACTGAGTTACAGCACTAGAATGATATACAAGGACTGATTTTGTTGTTCTTTGTGCAGATCCCGTGAAACTATTTCAACAGTCAGACAAAAAGCTCAGGAGAGTATTTTCAGATCAAGGCTGACAAACTTAGATGCATGTGCTTAATTCCTCCAGCCATGACCCATCTATGCTTTTGAGTAATTTACTTGCCTCTACCAGAGTTAGATATTGATGCGAAATATTTCAGTCTGCATTGGGCCAAACAGAAATTTTAAAGCAACAAAACTACTGGCAACTGGAAACCCCACTTTTCTGATCAGTGTCAAATGAGATTTTAAAATACCACAGAGATTAAAGCAGAGTAAAAACAACTTAAAACTGGTTTTGTGGTCCAGTTCTTACCATTACAGTTAGTGCTGTAACAGCTGGGATGCTAAACGTTGGATCGCTGCGTTTTTCTTGATAGACTACTCGATACAGAGATATAACACCATTGGGAGAGACAGGCTGGGTCCAGTTCAACCGCACTGAGTATGCACTTGTTGCTTGTGCCCAAGGGGCTCCCATGCCCCATGGGGCAGCCTCTAGAGTTTGGGTTGAAGCCCACAGGCTGTCCACTGACCCCACAGCATTTTGAGCTCTGGCACGATATTCGTAGAGAGTAAAAGGCTGCAGAGCATCGGACGCATCAATAAATTCCAAGGGTCCTTCAGCCCAGATGAACAAAAGCAGCTCTTCTTGACTGCCCACAGGACGTCTGAAATTAAATCAAAGGCAATGTGTTTAAAATTGAAAATAACTTTAGCAGTCCCATGGTAGTAGATCCTGAAGTTCTATGTTCAACCTGTACCTCAGAAAAGTACAGAACTTATTTCTATACATTACATACACAAGGAACTGCCTACCTGTCTTTGCACCTTAAAAGCATTTCCTTGAAATGCTGAGTAGCGAAGAAGAGATTTTTGAGGCAATCATTTATTCTCCTTTATCTAGAAGAATACTATAAAACATGTCAAACAAGTGTGCTGTCACAGTCTATAAAAGCAGTGTAGCAATACAAAAGCATACCGCCCTTTTAGGATAGAACACATTAAATATGAGACTTAAAGAATTTAGAATGTAAAATTCTAAATCCATATGTAGTTGCTAAGTAATGACCCGAATTGCAATATGGGTGCAAGTTTTCAGCACTTCTGAAAATCAAACTATTTATGGAGGTACTCACCTCAGGATCCCTCATTTAATGGAAAACTTAGAACCAATTTACTTGAGAAAAACGTTACCTAGTGAACAAGGGATAAATATTCTATCATGCCCTCAAAACCAAAGCCGTGCACTTTTAAAATCTGGTTTGCACACAATAAATATCCCATTTGTTCTTGTGAATGGAATAAGTAATCTCTTGTGCATAAACGTAGCAGAATTTGCAGCTCCACCACAAAAAATCATTAAAATATCACAGTAGTGCATTCTGTAATAAACTACGTATTTTTTTCCAATGCTGTTTTTGCTTAAAAATGCAAACTTAAGACAATTCACTGTATAGGCTTTTGGCACAATGGGTTTTTATTTTTGTACCTATGTACATATCTGTATGTATACATACGCACACACATATATACATATATATGTATATATAGCATTCCTACTACACATCTGCTTGTGTTGGACCTTCTATCAGAGAAGATCACAGATGATCCTCAACCCCTTTTCTAATGTGGCCCTTTCTAGCATATAATTTATAACTGTTGTAATAAGGCAAGCACTCATCTTCAAAACAGAGTTATCAAATCAATTCTTACACTTGGCATAAAAATGTTTGTGTGAAATTAAGTTGGTTACATTTAAACACTGTGATAAATCTCAATGACGGTTGTGCTGTACTGCACATGAATTTAAGTATTTCCCCTACTCTTCACAAGAACCTTGGCCTTTGCAGAACGTAAAAGCACTTTCACTCTCCATGCCAACAACAAAAAACAAATTACATTATCTGCCACTTCTATTGCAAGTAGGGCAAATTTGCAGAAGTAAAATTGGTTTGTCTGACTACTGGGTGTCATCATCACTACACACACACAGAAGCTGAAGAATATTTCTTTGGCAAGAGAAAATCTGGATTTTACACAATTCTGTCAGATTTTATTTTGTTAAATCAACCCAGGAATTACTTTAAAAACACAAAATGCAACAATTTTTTAAAACTGATAATCTTAGCTGCGTGTGATAATATATACCCAAATATTTATATGCAAATATGCAGAATACAACAAATGCATATGTGTGCACAGCTGTTTATTCATCCTTCGTGTATATGCATATGTAAGGCATGCACAGATACCTTATTTTCTTATGTGAAGCTAAAGAATTTTTGCTAAACTCTGAGATAAGCAGGCTATACGGACATTGTTTAGTTTAAAAGGGTTAAAGTGGAATTTTAAAAAAAGAAGAGTTTTGAAGTACAATGTCTCTAGTGTAGTGAAACTGGCAAATTATAAGACGTGTTGATTATAAATTATAAGGTGTTGAGAAGTGGTTGGCAGAATAGGGTGAAGAATGGCAGGTAGAAGAGGAAGGAAAGATTCCCTAGAAATTCTCTCTCTTGCAACAAAATTTCTGGAAGAGTCGGCGTACAAAATTTCCCATTGACCTTAAAATTCCATCAGCTATTTTTATTACACTTTCCCATGCTCTATTGTAATGGCAAATTAAGCCTTATGCAGAACTCTCCCTTAGATGCTGTTCACTGACTTAATGCAAGACACATAATTCTGAAAGGTGAATCACTACATCTTCCTCCTGCACCTAAAAATATAGTCTTTTCCCTGTGTGCTCAAAAAGATGCCAAAAAAAAATCTCTGTAGATAAGTGAAAAAATAGTACATTTTAGTGCAATAAAGTCACATTTAATACATCTTGTCTGACCAAGCAGTATGGCACTTAAATGAATACACAAATTTGTTTTATAAATTTTTGAAACTGTGACGAACATTTTCTTCTCACTGAAAGATCAAATATGCCACCAACTGTAAGCTCATCCACAAGCAAAGCTGTACAATGTAGTCTGGTTAAGTATTTAGATCTTATTACTGCTGAATATTTAATGAATGAAACTTATGGTTAGGTAAATGGTTCCATCTGTAGTGCTAAAACCCAGAATATCTTCATGTATGAATAAACTTTGAACAGAAGTGGTTGAACAGTCTGTAATCATTTCAATCGTCTTAAGATTTAAGATTCAACTGCTCATTTAACTGGAAGTGTTTCTTACGTACAATGAGCTGCAAAGGAGAATAATATTTTCGAGAGCTGGAAGCTGTCTCTTAATCTGCATAGTCTGATTTGCTGCTTACATTCATTTTAAAGATGCTCAGATAAGGGCAAATTCTCCCTGCCCCGCTGCCAATCTGAGCCAGATGACATGAAGAGGAGAATATAATCTTCTTTGTGACAGATAACTATAGAGCTGTATGCAGAGGACTGCAGCAACACTAACTGCAACACTCGCCCCTCAGCTTTCTTATGTGGAAGGAGACTCAGTGAATCCCTGAGGTCTTGCAGGTCAGCCCAGAAATATTCTTCATTTGTTTACCTTTCACCATGCAACAAAAGTACATGTTTTAGCAGTGCTTGCTGTTTTTCTTACCAGAGTGGTAGTAAGCTATTTCTAGAAACACTGAGAAGTCCTGGGGTAGAATACAAATGATTGGGGAATCACACTGTCAAATGTGGGGGAATAATGCAGCATCAACAATGCTCCCCCTCTACAGTTTCACATGCAACTAAACAAAGCAGCCTCACTTACCATTTGGATTCAACAAATCTATACTAATGTAGTTTGGTTTTTCTTCTTGTTTTGTTTTGATGTTTTTTTTTCTTACAAGTTTCAAAGTGAAAAAGTGAACAAAAGGTGTTTGAGATTATTGCATGTAATATGCTAGTTTAGATTAGGTATTATATCAATTACAGGTGTAAATAAAACCCTTCAAGAGTTCTTATACTCAATGATATATCCATCCATAAAGATTCTTATAATAAACCATCTACTAATATATGTGCCTTGGAAGCTGTCTTTGGTGCAGCCCATGGTTAAGGGTATGAGGGTAAGCAATGAATTAATCATAAAGTCAGTCTAGAAGCCTCTACACTGCAAGTCACAACAGTGAACAGCCACTGAGACATGTCCTCTGCCTTAAATTTCCTGTTGATTTTTCAGCTACATTTTCAACATCAGGATTGTTCAGCTAATGAGAGCCACATTAGAATCTCACGTACATATACAAAACAATATAAACTTACTGAACATGACATAGGCACTTTAACAGAAATTCAGACACTCCCTTAATAAGATATCAACCAAAACACTTATAATTTTACAGGCAATATTTCTTTAAGAGTCATCTCATGTGCATCCTACACAGTGCATGCTGGTGGTCAACAGAGAGCAGTTCCATTAGCTGATGTGACCTATATCTTATTAAAATACAACAAGAAATACATCACCTATTTCCATAATATTATTTTTCCAGACTAGCAATTTCTGTGGTTGTCACAGGGATGTTTTGTGATGATGAATGGGAAGAGAAGTAGATTGGGTGATTGTCTCATGAACCAGATCTTATTCACAATCTCTTCTAAGTTGTGCTCCTTGCTAGAAAAGTTTAAAAGCCTCAGATCTGTGTTTAAAACTCCTATATGAATCAAAAAGAAAATGTCACCACCATCTCTTTTATCACAAATTAACATTTTAATTTTTTGGTTTCTAACAAAATGGCTGCAAACTTGCAAGTATTTTTGATTCTAGAGGAAAGCACAAGTCCTGCCATCTTAATGCAAAGACCTGCACACACACTAGCTCCCCAAGCATGCCAGGTTTTGAGTTAAATGAATTCATTTTGGTGGTGATGCAGTAAGGAAGAGTAACATGATGAAGAAGAAATTACATGCCATAACCTCCCATAGAAATACTGCAGTCTTGCTGCCATAACAATGTAAGGCTCTGTGTGGCTACAAAATGAAAAAGAACTATGTGCTTACATCCCATTTCTGATTTTTTTGCAGCTATCTGAGAAAGATTTGATATTGTTGTTGTCTAAGCACATTTAAACTTCAGCTGAAATAACTGCCAAGTGATTCATGCCTATGTAGGTGAATATAACGATTGTATCTGGAGCCCCAGTGCGCCATTTTCATTTCACTTTAAATAAAAAACAAAATGTATCTATGTCAGTCAGTGCCCTTCTGCTGTACTCAGAGGTATCAAACAGGCTACAATTATGATTGTGAAGTGATTGTGTCACATTGGAGGAAGGTTTATTGCTTTTGAGTCTGCTAGGCAGTAACACATTCTGTTTCATATTACTCTTTATATCATTGTTTGGCTGTGACTAGAATAATCAAATGCCATCAAATGCTGTCAAATTCAATTTACAGTATTTTTCACTGAAGCAGGCTTTCTGCATTATATTTCCTGTTTTCCCTTTCTATGGCTGCCATGGAATAGCAGCGGTAATCATCAGCTTTATTTACAAAACCAACAGAGTGAAGACATGTCTTGGGCTATAACATACACTTTATTCCTCTTTATACAGGGGATGGACTTGGGTTTTTTGATCAGGCAATTAAAAAAAAAAAGCAAACAAAAAGATATTTCAAGAGAGTGGGAATTTTTGGACCACTAACGTGTTTAAGGCAAAAGTGAATTTATATTAATTATCACTGCTGATTCTAAAAGGTAATTTGATTCCCTGTATTCTCAGTCACAGCTCTAATACAATAAAATGTCTCAAACTCTTTGTGGGAGGCTTGGTTCAGCCTAGCATGTGTTTGTCACACACATTTATAGTCGGGAAAACCAGGAACTTCAGAGTTTAAATTCCTCTCCGATACATGGCTTGAATTTTGTATTCTCTGACTTCCTGAAACTATTCAAGAAGGTCTCTTCAGCAGGCTTTTAAAAAAGGGTCAATGGGCACAGCAGATGTCAGTGCTCTGCTACTTTGATACTTCCCTAAACACAGCTATCTATACGGAAAAATCCTTATGCAGAGCTTATGAAGCTCCTCACAGGAAGTGAGGATGTGTCAGTCAACCATCTAGACAGGGCAGCTGAATACAAACACCAAGGAACATAAATAGATGCACTGTAATCACACTCCAAACAGGAACATAAGTTATCTTGGAAAATTCATCTGTGTAGGAACCTAGATACTGTTTTTGCTTTTAAAAATCTCAGAAATAGTGAATTAGTCCTGTTTCCATTCCAAAATTCTCAATTGTCTATCAGAGAGGATCGAAGAATGTACTCAGTGGTCGAGGTAAACACAGTGAGAGTATCTATTACAATTTTTGTCTGTCCCTTTGAATTTTCAAAAATATATTTTCACCTGTTTTTTGTCATTTGTTGATCAGGAAGATGATTCTTGTCTCAGCCCTTATTCTCAACTTGTCCATCCATAGATAAGCATCTTACCTTAGCATTTGAATGGCAATACATATTTTACCATATACTTCTACACTTTTTTTCAGCTCCTAGTACAACATGGAATAAAGAAATGAACAGTTCAATAAAACTAAGAATCTGAGGTGTTAAAAGCATTTACCTGTAAATAAAGTAGTTAGTAATGATGCCATTTGGTTTCTTAGGTGGTGCCCATTTCACTTCTATGAGTGCAGATCCCATTGCTTTAACGATAGGTGGGCTCAATTCTCTAGGAGGTGCTTCAGCAGTTCTTGAATATGTTTGACCACCCACTCCACACCCACCTACAAAACCAGAAGTTTGCTTAGTGACAAGTTTCTTCCTCAACAAAAAATACAGTAAAAGCAAATGAATATCAAATAAAGAAGCTCCTGATGAAATGGTGCCTCATTTCACCTCATTTCATTATTAAACACTCATTTAAATTACCGCAACTCCACTGATTAATTACTCCTGATTTTCACCAGTGCAAGTAAGGAGAGAATTGTTTCCAAAGTGTCATTTTAGAAAGACTTATTTCAATAGGATTTTGAAAATTTCCATTAAAGTCACGGAATTTTGTAATATTTGGGCTCTTCTCTACTGTCTTTATGATTACCACTTCTTGGTGAACAGCCATGGAATTGATTTTGTTCTGTATGCACATTTTCAGAAATTGTTAAGCTATTTGTGAAAAGCATTTAATAAAATGGCACATATTACCTAAAATACATTTTTTAAAATCTCCATTTAAAATATTCATGATATAACATGAAGAAATATTTAATGCTTCATTCAGTGCTAGGCTTTCTTTTTACTAGTTAAACATTTGACTCCAATGCAGGAATAAGATTTTATCTGCTTTACTTAGGTGAATCTATTTGGAAAATCTCCATTCCCTTCCAGTCAAAGACGTGAGTCTTTTAAAATCGTATTACCATTCTGGCATGCTTGTATTCTTATCTCATACAGGGTGTACGGATCTAGGCCATCGACAAAAGCAAAATGTGTGCGTCCAACTGGCTTCACCAGTAGAGTGGGACTGCTCGCATTTAGTAAGATGTTGTATTCCAAAGGCACATTGACAATGAATAACCCTGTTGTGAAACACAGAAGAACCAGCGATTATCTGAATTACTAACAGCAGTGCAGGACAACTTCAAAGAGGCATTCATCATATGCAATTTTAAATGTAAGCCCCCTCTGGAGGTTTTACCTACTGCCTCTTTTGGAAACTACAACCATTTAAATATGAACTGAAACAGATCCATCTGCAGATCACAACTGGAAGACAGACATTACAGTTCTTAGTTAAAAATCAAAATTCAATTCAGTCAATGCCTGTGTTGCAATTGCTACTTCTAGGAAGACTGACCTTCTGACTGGGAACCAGACAGCTTTTATTTCTTTATTTTGGAGGGGCAACAGCTACTAAGCACTGCTGTTTGAATATAGAGTCAGATGATCAAAAAAGTGAATTGCCACCATTCAGCAAATTATCCCTTTTTAGCCCAGCAGCAGTCACTGAGTGTAGGTTCTTAGCCTGCTTTACCAGTTAAGTGCAATAGACTAGTTTGAACCAAGAAACATATCATTTCACCGGATATAAAAACAAACTATCAGTTTTTAGTTTTTGTTGAAGAAAAACCCCTCAATTTTTACTATGTTGTTTTAATTCAAACATTTTCCCCATCCATGCCTCTTCCCATGGTGTCAATTCCTGATTTTCCAGTTCTGTTGAGAAGCTGAAAAAACCAGTTTCTCCACGAGAGCAAGCTAAGCCATATGCCATCCTCTCACAATGATCAGCAGAGGTTCCTGCATCTTCTCTTGTTTCCACCCACATGGCTTCTCAAGGGTTTTTATTTGGTTTGGTTTGATTTGGTTTTGCAATTAGGAAATGGGCTGTAGGCATTTTGTTTTTTTCTCTACTATAGACTGGTCTACGCAGACAGAAGCAATTTCATGAAACCAAGAGAATAACCATAGAAGCGTGTCTCAAGTGTGTTTGTTTCATTCTGCAGTCAGGTAAGGCACAGTCTTAAGAAAGAGCAAAGTACAAAGTAGACAAGGTACCTTTCTGAAATGAGTCAAGATATATCTGATTAGTAAGAGCACATTTCTCTTTCAACACAACATGTACTTTAGATGTCACAGACATGTCTCTGTGATTGCACCAAGAACCAGATGCCTATGAGCAGTTTTGAGACTTGTCCAGATCTTGAGAATGTTCCCATTCGTAACTTTGGAAAACAACTCAATTCTTTCTCCTAATAATGATTTTGGTCCTTTTCTGATAAAGTACCTACGCTGATACTATTACCCTGAAGCTACAAAGAGCATTTTTTTCCACTGTTGTGCATCTTTTAGGTGGATTTTTTTAGCTAAATATGTATGTGAATATGCACATTAACTGAAAAAAAAAAAAAAGAGTGTACAAGAAATCAGAGAGATTTCAAGTTTCTTTGTGGTAGTATAAACAACAGATATACTTTGGAAGATCAGAAAAATCTTTGAAATACCAAGTTTTTACAATTCTCAGAAGAAAAAGAAGACATAAAAATCCCAAAGAAATAAGATGCTGCTACCTCACTAGCTGCTAGACAAAGGAAATACCATTACACTAAAAAGCTGAAGAAATAGACCTGAAGTGGAGGCGTGGCTTCAATCTTACTCAGCTGCTCAGCTTACAGGAAGAAAAAAGATGCTGATGTTAGTTGTTGGAAGAGGTGAAGGGAGAAAGACACAGAAAGTGCAAAAATCCCATTGTAAAATTTTCCTTTTTTAGTGTAAAAGTTTCAAGGAAAACACCAAGATCTAATCATTAAGAACAGAATAACAGAAATACAACTTTTAAAGTCATGCAGGATGTTACAGAGTAAACCTCTGAGAGGTGATCTTGAAGTAGATGGCTTCTGCAACAAAGAAAATTATTTTTTGTCTACGATATAGGGAAGATGAAAGGCTCCAGAAGAGTGCACTTGAGTGTGCATTGTATGATTATACCAGTAATTAAAGATATATTATTACAGCTAAACCACCTTCTTTCCCAGCCGTCCCCCACCCTATAGTTGGGGTGTCCGTAAAGGACACAACACAAGATCCGAAAGTAAGAGCTTGAAATAGTAGATAGCACATCAAATAGAAACCTTTCTTTAATCTCGCAGTTAAGGTCCCCTTCTTCTCCAGTCCTGACAACAGACCAAATATTTCAGCCAGAAAAACCCACTATCTTATGAAAGTGACACATAATTCACTTTTGTGCATCTGATCAGTGCATTTATTCTAGGCAAAATTCACCTGAAACCTTTGAAATTGGAACTATTCAGAATGCTTGATTTCCCAAGGAAGATTGAATACAAACAAGGACAGCTGAATCCAGCCATCAATATGCAGCAAAGGACACTTCTTTCAAAATAATTGACCTATCTATGTCCAACTTTCAGTCCATAGCTCAGCAGAAATGCTAAAAACAACCCCAAACAACCAAAACCCAAAATCTTAAAACTCTGTTTAATGTTGCAATATATTAGGAATCATACCAATAATAAATATGCTCAGGACAAAAAATATTCTCAGGAAATGAACATGAAATTGTAAATAAAACTAAGCAAACATCCTGAAAAATTTGAATATCCAGTGGAGATCTTTCTACAATTTGATAAAATTCATTGAATGCTAAGATCAAGGGATGACTTTATAATCTGAAAAATAAATATACACAACACAGAAACTTGTTAAAAAAACCCTTTCTTCCAGAATAGTCTTCAGCATCTGCAGCCAGTCTGAAACTACTACCTTGTGTGCTCTGATGACTGAAGGAACTGAAATGGGCATATTTGTTAAAGTCAGCTGGGAAACCACACAACTTGGTTAGTTCCAGAGTTCATAAATTTATGTCAGAATAAAAGGAACCGTAAAAGCACAAGTGAACCAATTTACCCTAAGTGCAAATGGCAGTTTTGTTATTTGGTGTCAAAGTTACCATGAGCACAATGACAACCTGCCATAACACATTTTCATGTTCACTAAAGAACAAGGATTTAGTCGGTTAATATTCCCAGCAATACTCTTTTTCATAATTTACAACAACTAGATGCTGATAGGTTATTTAACATTTATGAAGTTAAGATGTAATCAGAAAAACCCTGATTATCTTTACAAATAAAAAAGTTAAATTATTCCACTTTTTTTCTCTGCGACTTCATTTCACAGCAGGTGCATATTTTGCAATGGGACAAGTCAATCAAACAAAACCTTTTTTTTTGTGGGCATATTTGGCTAACATTTAATGGACAATTCTGTGCAAAACTCTGCAAATTAGGTTTGACAGCTCTGTGTACATCAAACTAGGGTAGATCAAAAATAGAATTTGCAGCACAAGATGCTTAGAATTGGGAGAAAAAAACCACAGTCTGTTTTACAGACTGGTCACCAAAAATCTGTTTGAAGTCAATTGTTGAAAAATTGTTTAATATGATGTGAAACCCAATCACAATTAAAGCAAAATAGTTGAACTGTTTCACTTATAGTAAACAAATATGAAAATAAGAATGTCATATCTTTTATTTAAAAACAAGTAAGAGTAAAGTTAAATTTTAATATTTAACTTCACAAAATAACACAATCTATTTGGCTTCCTGAGATTAAGTATTTACAGTAAGCTTCAAATATCCAGATAACTCATTCTGATTCTATCAAGTGTTCCTAACAAGCCTCTGAAGACAATAACAGCTGGAGATGCTGACTGCTTTCAAGATGCAGAACTTCGGACACTGAGCTTGAAAAGCTTGTCCTACAGTGATGTGGAGCAAACAATAATTTACATGAGAAAACAAAAATGAGGAAATGTAACATTGGCTTAGCAAAAGTCAGAACAATTTGTTAGGCCACCAATAAAGGAGAAAACAGGTTAGCTGGGGAAGTTAAAAGATAAAGCTAAGAGACAAATGTCATTCAAATACCAAATTTGATCCCAAGAAGAATGAAGTAGGAATCCAGACACGTTACACAGCTTTCATTATAATTGATAAGCAAACCTAGAGGTGGATGAAGTAGAGTGTTACAACATGATGAAAGCAGACATTTTAATTCAGATGACCATTTACATATGAAGCAAGTAACCTAGGAGCAGAGGACAGGACCCTCTTTTGAGCATGTTCAGCATTCACAATATCACCAGCAACTGAAGATATCTAGAAGAATCAGGCCCCCAGTGAGGACCAGTGGGGTTGTCAATGAGTTGAAATGCAGGATGGCTACCTGCCTACCTATCAATAACATTTATGGATATGCCTTGGGAGAATTATGTGGTGAGGGTTTTTTTTTTCCATTCAGCTTTTCTGTTTCTATCCGTGGCACTAATAGTTGTTCCATAATAATTGTAACATATCCTTCTGTAGTGTATCAGTGAAATGTACCGTACCTTTGAGGTCTGTGCACTGAGGCAATGCAACACAAGATAATGGGATACCTATTTCGGAAAATAAAGTCCTATTTTCCATAGTGAGTGAGGTGTGTCAAATATTTTTTCTGAATCCATCACTTTAATCACTACTCGGCCACCTTGCTATTTAGCTAAGTCAGGAGTTTTGAAATGCTACATATCTATAAAGTCATAAGATTTAGATACATTACAGATGTTGAAACATTATAATTAAAGCCATGCAAAAGGAAGGTCTGTGTAATATGATGCCCATAATTAATCATGAGGGTGATTATTTGATCCAAATTTATTGTAGCAGATAAGAAGATAGAATACCAATGCATCCCTGATATCCACAGACAGGAAGACACTATGACCAGCTAACCTCTCATCAAAACGTGGTTAATAAAAAGCAATATTTTCCATGGAGACTATACCAATTAAAACAAATGTCTCATCCAAGAGTGACTGCCAAGCCTGACAATCCTTACAACAAACACTGCATTCTGAGTTTATAAGGAAAACCTGTATTATCTCAATATAGCCTACTGTGAAACAAAGATTCATACACAGAAAAAAATAGATCAGAAAAAACCCTGTTATTCCATGCACAATGGCATAAACAAGGATAAAAAGTTGTAGGCTCTTTAGGCTAATCCTACCAAGCTGGGGATGTATGTGGCCCCAGACGTCTGCATGCATAGGACCTGTTAATGGGATGTATGCCATTCCAGAAGATCAGAACCTTCAAAACAAACCTCCACCTGCATCCCCTGCAGTCTTCCTCTTGGGAAAAAAACACAAGGAGCACAAAGGTCTCAGAATGAGCATGAAGTAGGATTATGAAGAGTCAACAATTATTTTCCTAGCTTCTGCATTTACTTATGCTTCTGCACACAGTTATGCTTCTGCACACAGGGTTTCTTTTAGTACAATTAAGTAACATTTCTCTGCTGTTAGTACTCCCTATTCCTGTAAGATCCTGTAAGTGGCCCTGAGGCACTATAATAAAAGGAACAGCAAGTTTTGCTTTCCTGTCTACCCAACAGGGGCACTGTATGAAAAACAATCCCCTATTCATACTTAAAAATTTAAATCATCAGCCCCACAACGAGAAGGCAGAGAGGAAGGGGCTGAGTCACCAAATATCCATAAAAGTAAGAGAAGCGTTCAAGGTGTGTCCCGGTACCTGGGAAGAAGGACATGCGCCTTCCCCTGACTGAGGAGAATGATTCCTACAGCTGTGTGAATACATCAACCCTGCATCCTCTACAGAGCCATAATGTGCAGCCTCCTCCTCACCCCTCTGGTCATGTGATTTCAGGAATACATGAACCTTTGTATGCACAATCTTAATTGCAACATAACCAAATGTACTATATGGAGCCTGATTCTCCTTGCAGGTTTGTAACCTACTCTGAGTAACAGGAATTCAAGCAGCGGGAAAAGAAAAGGTCTAGAATAACAAGGGCAAGCTTTTCTGGGAAACACCCCACTCTTCACAAGCCTACGCTATTCCAGTATATTCTTACCTTTTAAATCTATTTATAATGTTGCTGAATATTATGTACCTTAAATTATATTTATTATCAAAACTATAATACAGCATGAGTCACTTTCCAATAAAACCAACTGTAGATTATATGCCATTTGAATTCACCTGCCTTCTGCTGGGTTCTAAATCCTTTCAGGCAGTAGGGGGAAAAGTTTAATTTAAGATTTTAATCTTTTTCATATATTATAGCATTTCTATAATGGATTTTGTGCTTCTGAAAACTAAAAGATTGACAGCTCAGGGTATTATAGATTTATTAATCATTGCTTAAATGGGTAGGGTAAACGCTGCTAAGCACTGCCACAATACTTGCGAACCCAGCCTTGAAGGCAAAATACTTTTTCTAGGTGACTTTATTTTTAATGCCAACTGACTCTACTGTGACTGCTATGCAAGGAAAGAACATCTTAAATAATTAGGAAGAGGACACATCAAAAACTTCCCTGAGTTCATTGATAAAACACATATTGTTGTTATTGCAATATGCAAACATCAGAAGTTTCTAAAAAAATTGACCTCATTTTAACTGAAAAAAACAATATCTAGAAACTGGAAAACACCTTGCTGAAGATGAACTACACTAGACAGAGAATTTTTCATTTACAATGCTCTTATTGTCCCACAATAACTACAGCATATAATTTTTATAACATCAGTAAAGTACACCAATCACTTAAGCTATGATATATACTAACGAAGCAGAGCACAGTCTCTCATATAAAAAGATGCTATTATTCAATTATTCCTTCTTAGCCTACCTCTGTAGCAGGTCAAGACAGCCTGGTGACGTTCAGGAGAAGAGTAACAAGAGGAGAAATATTTCTGGGCCTGTGCTGACCCACCCTCCTGCAAGGTAACATGTCCAGACAACACTATGGTGCTCTGGTGGATAAAATTTACTCAATCAGGTCAAAGCTAGTACAGGATCTCTGTGTCATGCTCTTACACTTTTTTTTAAAGGAGCTCAACATTGCACACCTGCAGCACAACCGGACATTTTAATTGCCAGGATAGCTATCAAGATGTCATCAACCTAAAAGGTTGGCAGGTTTCCCTGTCGATAACTCTGGTTAGTCTGAACAGGAGGGAAAACTTATTTTTGGTGTAATCTTTTTATTCCTTAATACTTGCACTCAATACTAGTTTAAGAGACCAAATTAATATACGGATTTTTGATCAACTAATCCTCACAAGACCCATGTCAAGTATATAGGTCAATATTATTAAAATAATATGTCTCTAGGAAACAACAGTTTTAGATATTGGTTATTTAAGTCACACAAACACTAAAACCAAATACGAAGAATAAAAATATTAGAACGATTCAACTGCCTGCCTGAATATACTAATTTTTCCATCCTTTCATTTTGTTACAAAGTACTACATAGAAATACATTTTTACCTGGCACGTCCCAAGCTAGAAATATAGAATATGCATCAATTACTGTGACATTATATGGGACATGAATTTTCTCTGGTGTTCCTACTGGTGTTTGTATAACATATTTATCACTAGTGTTGCTGCCGCCCCAAGTGCTGGCTTCCAGCTGGTAAACATATCTGCGCAAACACAAAAAGATCAGTAGACACTATGGTTAGAAGCTTTAGGCATATCAGTAATAGAACATTTCCATTTTCACCAATTCAAAGTGAATAGACTATACAAAAAACATGACAAGTACTGCATTAGCGAAGATTGTCACCTTTAAGTTTTCCTCATGTGAGAAAAGTAACTCTTCACTTGTCATAATAATAATTTTAATACTAAAATTCACATTAGCTTACATAAGAGACTCGAAAAGTGTCAAAACCAATTTCAGAACAGCTTCTGTAAAAATATCAGCAGCTGCTACTTTTGAGCCAGCATGTTCAATATGCACAGAAACATTATAAACCATGCGCAGTTCTGTCTGCCATATAAAGACTTCAATTTTTTTAAGTATATGTCATGGTGGAAAAAAACAACCAATGAGCCACCAACAACACCCAAGGAAAAAAAAAAAAAAAAAAGCCTGCCCCTCTTTGAATCAGAATGACATATCCTCAGAAAAGGGAAAAAAGAGAAGTGGTTCAATTAAGGCTTTCCAACATTTGGAAGCCTCCTAAAAGTGCTCTACCAATTATTCAGTAGTTAAGTAATATTGTAAGAGATTTTTCTTTTGTTAAAAGAGTAGCTTGCATTTTATACATTTCACAAACACACGTGCATATATTTTGAACACCTTTCACATATTACCAGAGCTCTTTAACATGCCTTACCTACTGTTAGGCTGCAGGTTAACATCTGTGAAATTCAGGTCTGTACTGTCACCCAGGAAAATCTGTTCTCCATCACGAAATAATCGATACTGAGTAACGAGTCCATTGGGTTTCTTTGGTTCACTCCAGTAGATTTCCACTTCTGTTGAGCTGACTATGATATGATGAGGTTTTGGCCATACCCCTATTAACATCACAATGACACTATTTTAATTTTATGACAGAAACATAAAGGGTTTTTTTTTCCTTTCCCACAGTTTGTGTTGTTGCTTTCAGCAATGTAATGAAACCATAAAACATTGCCAGAGAGAATGACAGAGTTTAACACATTTTCTGTATTTATCCTATATCAAATGCAACCAACTAGACAAGGTACAGATTAATGGAGAACAAGGCCAAAGGCTGCAGCCTTTGTATGCCCAGTTGTCTCTGCATATTTATTTGTACTTCAAAAAGTACGCATCTGCTAATTCTAACCTCGCCAACTTAAAGATGAACTTGGGGAAACTGTCACAAAAAGAGAGTAGAAATGCAGTGCCAGGCAGTCAGTATAAAGAGTGTGTTAAAATACTAATATTCTAAGAGAGATGGATTCTCTTGTGTAAATTTATATGTGATATCTTGATGGATGATAGGGGAGTTTTGCACCTTGTTAAACCATCAGAAAATACAAGCCCATACGACCATCTCTTTGCAGTTCTAGAAGAATGTCTTTTTCCCTTACCATGAGGAGCAGCTTGTAACGTTTGACCTGAAAGTGGTTGGCTAGAAGCACACCCAGCAGATGTGCATGCAGTAAGCATGAAGCTGTAATTAGTGTATGGCTGCAGACCTAGAAAGAGCAAACAGAGGTTAGACTGGGACCTTGACATCAGGCATCCCAAGAATTGTATAGTTACATAGAAAGTTACTGGACTTAAAGTTAACTTTTAGTATTTCTGGCAAACATAAAATATGAACCATTCTAATTTTACATCTGAATAATATTGAAATGGTGAAACCTTCCTAATTTAGATACATATCTTCTACCAGTTTAAAAGACCTAACAAAAAAAATTCAGATTGAATGTGTGTCTATGCTGCAATGGATCTACAGATGCCCCTTGTATAGACATGTCTGAATTAGCTTCAAATCAATTAACTTAGATGGTACTTGCAGCATAGTAACAACAGTCCAGATCTCAGCCCAGATTACCATCTGAAATTTTACCCAGTCTCTATGGCATGTTTCACTGGGATTTTTAACCTAGGCATCTGCCTGTACAAAATGGTGAAAAATTAACTGGTAGGCACCTAAACATTCTTGGTACAGACATAATCTCCATCACTGGTAATGGCCATAGAAGTACAAAGGTTTCCAACAGATAAGCATCTGAAAGTGTAATTGCTTAGCATTTTGGACTTGAAAAGCTGAAGAGCCTGTAATGTTTCGAAAATTTATTACAAATATATTTGCAACAATAAGAAAAGATAATAAAATATTCTCTTACTTGAACATGAAATCTTCTACTATCTTGCAAACAAGTCCAATGATACTCTGTTCTTGTCCCCTTCCCAACTTCTATTTGTTAATTTTTTCCCCCTATTTTTTCCTATTTGTTACAAGATTTTTACTATAAATCCTATAAAGCAGATAGAAGGAGGACTGACAATCAAGCTGTCCTCATTACAAGATATTAATTCTAGTTACCTGTAATTTTTTAAAAACTATTTTTTCAGCTCAAACCTTCTATGCTGGACATCATTGAACAAGACTAAAAGAGAATATATGGCTTTGACCTTTCCTTGGAAATCTTCAAACATCCTTGTACTGTGTGTCAATGACTTCAGATTTGACATCAAGTTGCCTGCAGCTGAAGAATTTGACTTTAAGACTCCTCATAAAATTGTACCCAAAATTTGGCTAAGATACTAAGCTTTTAAAATAACCATTTCTGCACACCCATTAAAGGCTTCTTACAGTGAAATCATTAAAGATGCAGACCTCTGTGAGCCTGTCTTGAAGATCTCAGAGCTCAGCTTTAACTGCTGATCAGACTGCCTCACAGAGCATGC
The DNA here is from genome assembly GCA_008921705.1 of Burhinus oedicnemus. Lineage (NCBI taxonomy): Eukaryota > Metazoa > Chordata > Aves > Charadriiformes > Burhinidae > Burhinus > Burhinus oedicnemus. The sequence continues at coordinate 1,830,455 of VFFE01007703.1, forward strand.
TCCAGCCCAGGTTACAGGGTCTTTGCTAAACTACTCTTTTGGGTATTTCTCAAAGTTGATCTTAAAAATGGTATTACCAGGCACAGACACTGAAAACCTCTCTCTTGCGTGTTTTCAAGGACCCTCTTGTTACCACCTCATAATACACTAAAAAAAAAAAGCTCCTGTTCCTGAATGCAAAGGGGACAAACAGTACAACAACAAGCAGCAAATTATACACAAAAAGTCTGTGAAAATATTAAGATTGCAAAACTGAACACATAAACTAGGAAATCCCACAGCTAGACATTGTACAATATGAATTGACCCCCTCTGTGGCACAGTCCGGTCTAAAATTCCCTCCAGCATGTGGTCTCTGGCCTGCCTAATTGTATGCAATTAGAGACTTCTTGTGTAGTGTCCGCCCCTAGAGCGTTCAGTTGCTTTACTAACACCAACCAGCTGAGCATTGCAAATGGCTTAATGCAGTATCAGAAGAATTTTTTTTTAAAAAAGAAAAGATTTCTCTTGCTCAGAAACAAGATGCAGACACAAAGATACTGAGAAAAGAAAACTTCCCTGGACCTGCCAGGAGGCCATTTGGGATGCCTGGAACCTAGCTCTCAGAGTACCTGGTGTTATGCAAAAACTTTATATATCCGTGCACAACCCCTGATGCCTTCAGCTGCAGCTCCGAGAGCTCAGAAATTAGCAATTCAGGCCCCAGGTCTCAAGCAGGGTGTCCGGAAAATAAAGATGACACAGTTGTGACAAGCTGTGAAAGCTCAAGATGTGACTTCCTCAGTACCACAGCCTGAACAGAAATGAAACGTCCTGCAGAGCCAGGACAGAAGCCAACTGCCTCGATCCAGAGGCCACCTTTCCTCTGGGCCGTCCCACACTTCATTCACTGTAGCTTTCTAATCCAGGAAATCCCACAGGATTTATGAGACCTGTCAGGGCCTGTCCCATCGCCCCAGCTGGTGAGCGAGGCAGGCTGGGGGCAGCCCCAGCCCAGGCACTTCCCTGGGGATAGGGCTGGGCTGGGAGATGGGTCTGCAGGTGGCCCTGGCTTGGCAGGGCCCATGGCAGTGCAGGGCAGGGCTGGAGGCCGGCACAGCTGCCAGCAGGGATTGAAGGCAGCAGGCTGGGCTGAAATGGGGTCCTGGGCCCATGGGCAGGGCTGGGGGAAGGCCCCAGGGGAGGCTGGTAGCAGCTTGACAAAGGGCCGCCCTGTGTGCTGCCACTTGGCCGTCCTCCCAGGACACTGCCCCTTCCCCTTTCTGCCTTTTGGCGGCCAATGCTGCCAGACCCTCAGCAATCCACATTTTATCCCTCTGGGCTGGCACCATCCCTGTGGCCTCCCTCGCTGTGCTCCGCATTCACATGAACTTTGGGCTTGGGCCTCCCTGACTTCTGCCGAGCAGAAAGGAAATTTAGCTCCGGGCAGATGCAGAATTAGGCCCATCTACACTGAGGTTCCCAGAAGGAATAAACCTACCAAACATAGCAAAAGCTGAGGCAGCAGTCCTACATCCAGCAGTCTTTATTTATTTATTTATTTTTATTCCTCCCCGGAAGAGACACAGCTTGTGGACTGAATGAGGCAGTAACCCTACGTACAAATGACTACACTACTGTGTAATACAGGCTGCTTGTGTGAAAGAGGCTGAATTAGGATTATACAGGTCAATTCATAAGTATTACACAGGTCAATTTTTAAGTGCTTGGCTTTGTGACCTTAATGTACTTTTGATATAGCTCATGTGCCTAATTGTAATTACTTCAAGAACAATGCAATTCTGTGACAAGAAAAAAAGTCTGGTCAAGATCTTTGTTTGTAAACAGATCTTTGCTCATAGCCGTTATGGAGATATTTTAATTAAAATCTATTACAAACAAATAGAGAGAAAGAATAAGCAACAATTATGTAGAAAGGAAAATAGTGAATGGAAGACATGCAGGCTGCTTACAAATTGAACAAGATGTGAAGGAGAGAAAATAAAGAGATGACTCAGAGGGACAGCCCTGGCTGTAACCTAATCATGAACTGGAGGAGAAGAAAAATCATCTGAACACTGTGTATAAAAGTAAGAAGGGAGAAAATGACAGTTGCAGACTAGAGAGAGGCAAAGGCATGGAGGAAAGCCAAGTATTTAACATTTCAGGATAGAAAAGATTACTGTGGCAACAAATTACTTGAATTCCCCTAAAGGGAGTCATGTTCACTTTTAAAGGAAACATGCATAATAAAGCAATACTCATTTACAGCTACACTTTAAAGAGAAAAATGGGTATTAAAAAAAGAGCACATGGTTTCACTAAATTTATTGGTGAAATTCTGATACCTGAAACCTCTAGTCATACATGGAGCAGTAACAGCAGATTTTTGTCTAGATTATTAAAGCTTTGCATTAAACGCCTTGTCTTATGTATGCTTTGGAAAGCTCTGTGCAAATCTACGTATGTGATTAATAATAAAAATAACAAGTAAGATAATCCTGAAATGTAAACAGCATTTTGCTTGTCCAATCTCTCTGCTTCATTGTTCACTAGAGGATACTTCTCCCATCCTTTTCTTTTTTGGTCTGTTACTGGAGGGGGGGTTATACTTTTTTCTTTTTTCAACTTAGCAGTCTATTTTGTTACTGCAGCATTTGTCACCTGTCAAAAGGCTGTGAAACAGTGGTTTGTAAGAATGCATTCTTCTATTAGCCAAATCAATTCCTTCTGATACTGTTTGTCTCCATTTGTGGCTATGGCTCCAGCAAGGTCAGTAATTAGCTCCTAGGCTAACGCTCCTGGGCCCCGCCATGGGAATTTTACTCAGAAGGATGTCAGATTGCTGACCACAGCCTCACACAACCCCTCCACCCCAAAGAGTTTCCTTTAGACAAATACTACTGATGATTCAGTGCTGCATGGGGGTAGAGTTGACCAGCGACATTTCTGTATCTCTTCGTTTTTCACTACCCTGAAACGGAGAATATATTCAAATGAAAGAATTTCAAACCATTCAGTCATAAAGTATTTCTTAATATTGTTTCTTTTACTAAAATAAACATCAGTGATCTTGCTTGGCTTTTACCTAAAGATGATTGATTGATCCTACAAATTTTCAATAAAGCCTCTTACTCAGGATATTATCTTTAGTGTACTAAAAAGGAGGAGCTGAGAAGAATCTTTGCTATAAACCCACCTGCTGCTGCTCAAGAGGGCACTCTTAGCTTTCTTTTAAAATTCCCCTAATTATTTTCTTTAATCTTACCCTCTGCCTGGCCCCCACTGCAAAGCATTAGCAGGCCCATTTGTAAAGTAGTAGTAACACAAAGTGAAACAATGCCATAACTGTCATCCAAATTGTTCTGTACAGGGTAGTGGAAGTGTTCAGTAATAAATGATATAAAAAGGTCTTTTATTGACAAGCTGCCATGTGCTGTTTGCATTAGAGAATATGAGAAGATGATGGCTGCTGCCCCTAGGTCCCAGTGGCATTCAACTCAGTGAGATAGCAGAAAATGCTTCAGTTTGCTTAAAGCATTGATAACACCTCTAAATAATTAACTGAGGACTTCCTGTCTTCAATTACTTAATGCTTTTTTTAACATCTTGAGAGGATTATAAGCAATTTATGGATTTCACATGATGAGCACATTCACTGGTATTCCCACAAAGCATTTGTGGGATCATGTTTCCAAAGCTTTGATGTAATTAAAAATAAGCAGCAAGACAATGGTGCAGTGGCAAGGTGCTAGCCTTCTTGTCTGTTATTTGCAAGACACTAGATTCAAAGTCTCAAGAAATACTAATGCTACAGCTTCATTAATGTTCAACTGTTGCTTAGGCAAAAGCAGACAGTTTTGGGAAAAAAAAACTAACCCCCCAAAAAAAGGAAGATGAGAAAATCAAAGCATACATCCACAGGGAATAAGACAACAGTTCAAACATTTGAGATTATGTATGAAATAAATTTGCTTGTTTTACCTTATTCTTTTAATTTAGAGAGCAATAATTACCCACATCGCTAAATCACTGCCATGAATTCCACATTATTACCCAAGGAAGCTCCCACAGAAAACATCACAAGATTTGATTATGACTGCCAGGAGGAAAAATCACTTATTTCACTCCTGGCTTAACATGGCAGCACCGGACAGTGGCTTAACAGAACAGGCACACAAAAGAAAAAAAGATCCTTGTTTCTGAGAAGGTAATTTCATTTCCTCTCTCTTCCAAGTGGTAAGAAAACCAGCATTGTTTGCATTAAAATCTCAGTTACTCTGGAGGTATAACTGCCTTTTGGGAAAGAAGTGAGAGCACAAGAAGTATTTTTCAATGGGGTTTGGTAAATCATTCCTTGTTGGTAGGTGTTTTTACAGTATAAACTTACAACGGCACTTCTAAAACACATACCACCAACTGGCATACTCCAATATCTCATGTGCAGAAGCACTGAATATGGACACAGGTGTAATATACAGTTGATGAATTTTACACTAGAGTATGGTATTGTCAAAGAGGAACAGTAATCCTTTCCTCCTTCCTGAGTGACTACAGCAAGGACGAACTCTTTTAAAGCACTAAGGGATCCACTCTGACTCAGGATTCATGCTTTGAGGGGTGGTTGAGAGTGCCGTATATGCTGTACAGGTTTTATAGGTCAACTTCTACTCTTTTGGTAGCTATCATATTGTGTGTATAGAATATATGAATCTCTAAGTTTCCTACTTGGGTGGAAAAAAAAAGGAAAAAATAATTATTTATGAGTTCCTAAAAATCATAGATACAAGAATCTGATAAGCAGCCTGAGATCAAAGAGTGAAAAAAGATATCCCAGAATGTTTATGTTCTCATTTTGTGTCCAACAGAAACTTTTCTAAGAATAATTTTGCTTTGGTGTAACATTCAAATGTAACGAAAAATTGAATATGTGACAATAACACATTTGAGGTCTGAGTCAAATCTTCCCCCAAAATCCCTTGACTAACTCTTCTTTCAGATACACACATACTAGTGAAATTTCACCAGGTATTTCGAAAAAGGTTGTAAGCAATACAGGAGATTATAAACAGAATCCAGGATCTTTCCCTTTCTGTCTTCCTTTCCTTTTTTATTATCTCAGGCATAAAATACTGGATCCTTCTTGCTCCTACACTGCTACACGTTCACAGCAGCAGTAGTGACTTCAGCTGCATTACTACACATTAATGATGGTAAAAGAGTTGAATCGGTATGAAGGGATGGCAAGTCTACACAGAATGTCTGAGACCTTGAGCACACCACGAGCAGGCATCTTGAATTGAGCTGGATAGATTTATTTTAAAATTTGGAAATGAAATCCATTAAATTTTAACAAACAGCAGCCAGAAATGAGAGATTGAAAAAAATAAATTTAAGATTTGTAAAGTCATGATAAAGCATTCTAAACTGTGCACAGTACTAGGGATTTAAAAGTTACTAACAAGTAGCATTTTTAATATGTTAATACTGTCTTATAGCTTAAAGACATGACATTAGCCTGTCAGAGAGCTCTGCCTCCTTACCTGATACTGTGTACTGCGTTCTGCTTGCAGTGTCAGTGTATATAAGTCCTTTCCCTACTTGACTGATCTGGTACTCTCTGATGATACCATTTGGTTTCTTGGGTGCAATCCAGCTTAAATGTAATGCTGTTGAGTTCAAAGCACTGACGTTTGGTGGCTGAACACTCTCTGGGACTCCTTGGACAGTGACTGCAACTACCTGAAGACATATGAATTAAACAGCAATTTAATGTAATAGTACACTAGATACCATGATCAATGAGAATGTCACTTTTGTTTTAAAATGTTGTTTGGCCTGGCATATCATTACCAAGGGCCTGGAGAACTAGTTACTTTTTTCCTCCTTTTTCACAATGAAATCTGACCTTGAATACATTACATAAGTCTATGTCTACAATTTATCACAACAGGTTCACCACGTTTTAGCTGCAGTGTGTAGCATAGGGTGAAACAACAAAAACTGTATTGCTTGAAAACTCTTGATAACTCTCTTCCATATGGTTTGTCAGTGTCTCTGCATTTTAACTGCCTGATTTCATATATTTTAAGCACCAGTAAACATGGGGCTAAGCCTTCATATATCCCATGCAATCTGAACACTATTGTAGTTATTTGCAACTCCATATTTCTGAGGAAAGCAACGATTTTGAAAGACAGAACAACTTTGCACTTGTTAAGCTCTTTCTACAAAAAAAGAAGAAAAAGGAAAAAGCTAGCTTTCTACTGACACATCTCTAACATCTCCTACAGAGGCATTTCCAAATTACACTGGTTTAATAAGTGAGTCAGACCTTTTTCTCTTTGAGAATCACTTTTCTTTTTCTGTGATTACCACCATAAAGTATTCATATTATGCTGTAAATATAAAATGTGCCCTCTATAATATATTGTCTTAGTGCATTTGGTGGAATCGTCCCTACTTGCAGACTTCAGTGTTTGCAACAGTAAAGTCCTTAATTACAGACAAGTGAAATAAGCAGGATTTATTAGCTCAGGCCAATGGTTGCAGCAACTGTGCCTACATAGCTTCCAGATCACAGCTCTGTGTCAGGGTAGAGGATTATGTCCCTGTCTCCAACCCTCTGCATCAATGTTTCTTTTCTTACACTTTTTGCTGAGATTTGCACTAATAAGAAAAACATTTAAACACCTGGAAAAAAACCCAACTTTTCAATCCCATAGATATTACAATTACAAAGCACAGTCATTATTATCCACCTCTGCCCCACAGATCTTATGCTTGTAGTCCTAGAAATTAATTTTCATAGAGGCAAGGATATTATTGTGAAAAAGAGGTCACTTACTTAAGAAATAGTTTTTCCAAATGATGCATAAGGCAGGTACTTCGCAGAACAGAAACTAGAGCTGGTTAAATAGCAATGCTGGTGAAAGGCACCCGTGATTCGAAGTGATACAAGAGGAAATGAAGCAGTGACAAAGAGAGGGAAGAGATTCTGTTTGGCTAAAACTGAAGCAGGGCAGGTTGTACACAAAGGGAGTGTAAAGCCTGAAGCAGGTACAGACATGGTAAGCCACCGAAAGGTAATATAATGGAAAGAGGCTCTAAATAAGAAGGTTGTTGAACAAATTGATAGACTAGAGCTACAGCAGATAAACTAAGAAATACAAAGGAAGAAGAGGCTATAGACTTCCTAGTGAGAAGGAAAGATTTAATTTCAAGGCTTAGAGAAAGTGTGTTTTAATATTCCTTAGTCTATTCAATCATGTGCATTTTTCTCTTTAACAAACATCAGTTCCTACAGTGCAATTTCAGCTTTCCCAGGACTGAGACACTGCTTTCTTCTTCTGCTTGCTTGTATCAACCTTAGGTTCCAAATAATCACCTGTCAGTAGTTGAAACCAAATAAGATTATTGATGTTTTTCACTTGCTAACTCAATAATCATCATGTCTTCAAATTACGCCTTTCCAAAAGCATTTTTATGTTACCACACTGGCTGATAAAATTCTGGCACCAGTTCCATAAAGACCAATTTACTAACCTTGCTGCTGTCTGCACAACCAGCAACAGTGCAGGCTCGCAGCTGGTATAAATATTCTTGGTATGGCTGGACACCACTTGTGTCTGTGAAGCTCATTTCTGTTCCTCTAAAACGCTCAATTCCATTCCGGAGAATGATATAGTGAAGAATAAGACCTATTGCAGAAAGAAAGTTTTCCCTTTTGTTAGCTGAGAAATCCTGTGTGCTGGTATACTATAATAACCTGCTCTGCACACAGAAAATATTAAATGAAATCTCTAGGTGACCACTGTAACAGACAATCATCCTGTTTAAACAGCTAATGTCAATTACCAGCTATTCTCCTCAACCTCTACATCAACATCTCAATATTTCTCGATTTGTATTGAGAGGTATTCCAAATTTTCTCACTGTTTGAAAATCATAAGCAAGATTTCCTGAAATAAACATGAATATCACCCACTCTCCACCCACCCCCCCCGCCAAATCGTCAAATATCTTGTAACATGATTGTGATTTTCTGATCATATTTTCTGATTATTATTACAACTGTTCTCAAAAGAGGCTTCTGGGCATTTCTCAGAGACATACTAAATTGTCTTCCATGAAGTTAGACTTTACTCTTGTTTGCAATGAAAACCATCTCAACCTAGAGCAAAGTCTTCTTGCAGAGTTTAGGAATACATGTATTTCAGTGCCAGTGATTAAATAAGAAATGTTTTGTGATTTTGGAACGCTGTCAGTTGAATGATAGAATATACTCTTTTTTTTAACATATATCAATACCATTTGGTTGAAGTGGTTCCTCCCAGTTTAGAAGTATCATGTCTTCCCGATTATCCACTTTGGCCCAGTTTGGTGGACTTACACCCTGTGGCACATCTTGCTTAGTGACAGCTCTGCTAATTTCACTGAAGCCTCTTCCATAGCTATTCCAAGCAGCCACTCTGTACTCATATGTGATAAAAGGTTCGAGGTCCAGATCTAGAAAAAGACAAAGTTACATGTGGATCATCTCAGTCTTATGGAAATACAAAATAACCTCTGTTTATTTTTTTTCTGTGCCTATGGGACCACTTCTGTGTTTAAAGACAGATAGATATGGAAGTTGTTCCCTTAGTCAGGGCCATTTTCTGATACAGCAATACTTCTATAAACTTTTGTGAAAGTAGGTTTAGACCTTATGTATTCACGGAACTTCTTGCTACTCATTTCATTTCCCTGAAGATACCGTCCTGATTCACAGATTAATTCTTAAGGAATGCTACTTCACTAAAGTTGCTTCACATTTAATTAGAATACTTGATAGCATTCAGGACAACTTTTTCTGCAGAGTGAATGAAATACACTAGCAAACCACCACTCTGATATGCCACTTTTCCTTACCTGTAAATGAATACTGGTTTGGACTTCCTGTGTAGACAGTCTCCTCTTCAGCTGGACACACACCTTCCTTTATCTCATTTTCTATAGCACTCTGTGAACCTTTTATCCACGCACAGATATTCTCCCTGGGATCAAAGTCACACTTTCCACAGTGTGCTGTTGCCTCCATAGATAAAGGGCAAAGGATATTAGCCTTGCATTCTTCTTTTACCTAAGGAATACACATACAATTTTAATATATTTACCGCATCTTCCTTTCTTTATAAATGCTTCAATTAGTATTTCTCTGTCTCTATGCAACATAAAAATCAAGCAACCACATTGAGTATATTGATAGTTCTAGCATATGGGAGACCTTTTCAGCCTTTGGCCTGCCTACTGCCTCTGGTCATTAATGCTTTTATAATTGTTTCTAAAAGAAACTTTTTTTTTGGTAAGGTCCTTGCATGGAAACATCACAAACGTTAACCACTGGAAGCCCAAATGGCTGGGTTTGTTGAAAGCAGAAGAGTCTACAATCAAATGAGAACAGGATTTTATCTGAGAATCTGAACATGCTGCTCCTGCAAAGGCCAATATCCTCTGGCAAATCAGTAGCAAATTCCCAGCCCCTCACACAGCTTGCCAAGTACACAAGAGGGCTCTATGCAATTCCTTGGCAGCTGTCAAGGCTGAGAACTCTATCCATGGGTGATATAAATCCTGTCCTCTACCACATCACTCCTAAACAGCAGTTTTGCTGCAATAAGAGGACCTCTGCAATCGTTGAGGCAGATATAAGATTTAACCCATAAAGTACAATTCACAGAAATAGAAATAGACACTGAACATCCACAAGTTTCCATTAAAATTCATGAAATAATATTTTTGCCAAACCACAAGCTAGAGAGCAGTAATTCGCAAAAAATATATGTTGTTGCAGGAAGAAATGTCCTGCAATGTTTGCTACAAATATTTCTGCCCATTAGGCTAGAAAACTTTAGAATGAAAAACTAACAGACTATATCTAATGCTTCCTTAATTCACATATTGAAATTAGTTTGTTAGCTGATTATGAACCTCAGCTAATTTAATTTCCCAAACTTGGCACTTTCACAAAAATTACATTTTGGTAGCTATCAATATAAGATGTAGGATACAGATGGACTGGATTCACATATAAAGTAGCTCCAGAATATGTCCCAGAATATCAGTCCTTTAAATTTTAGTAAATCTATACCTATCAGAAAGCCAGCGCTGCTATCTCTTTTCTACTGTGGGTAAGTGAAATACAAAGCATTTCCTTTGTTTATACATTATACCTGAGGTGTGGATCTGGCATGTTATCTACCAGAATTCATTAACCTGTTCTCAGCCATTTTTTGCCTTGCATGAACTACTAATACAATGCATTGAGGAACTGTAGCTGACTCATCACAACACTTGGATTTTCTCTAGGAGAAAATTATTCAGTCTGAAAATAAAATGACATGAAAACCTTGACATGAAAAGGAGAAGATGGAAGAAATATTTGTGTATTAACTTAGCAGATGAACGAAAAGGAAACAGGAACACTTGTATGTGGCAAGATGGGGCCTGTTTTTCTTTTTACTTTAGTGATAAATTCCGCAATATCTACCTGATTTCCATATTGTAGAACTCACAATATCTAACCCTCTTTCTTTCTCTCTTATCCACTTTCTCCCTCTAAATATAATACAAGTATAAATACAAATACAAATATAAATATACATAAATAGGGTTTCCATCCTTTGAAAAGCTCATTTTCTTAAACAAAAATTGTAATAGCAGTTGACAACATTTTTACAGCTTATGTATGACACCAAGATGCTAATTCTTGAAGATTTCTATTGAATTCAACTGGAGTTGCAAGAATTTGCAGCTTTGAAAGTTGGCCAAATTGTCTCATGATGATACCTATAGTCAGTGGCCACTCTTAGAAAAGATGGAATTACCCTCTATGGTGCCTAGTTTACTCTTACATTAAAACAGAGTGAAAATAAATTGTGCAATTCATTAGGCATGAAAGGTACCAAAAACATAATACCCGCATTGTTGCTAAAAGTTTTACAGGGACCTATCCTAGTACTGCTGAAACTTATGCCAAAATTGCCACTGGTTTTCTGTAAGTTCAGGATTAAGTCCATCAAGAAAATATCAATTGCTTTATTTTTATTTGTATTTTTTTAGGAGTTTGGGGAATCTATGTCATAGTGCCTGCCCAAATTGAAATGTAATAGCATTTTTATACTTCAGAACTGGCCACTTCAATTTCAATTTCCCCTTAAGGAACATCGTCAGGAACTGTGGTCGCCGAATGGAAGCTGCCTATACGTGCCAGTCTTGTTAGTATGCCAGCTTTTAGCCACTGTACTAATCTGAAGTGCTGGGCAACACTTCACAGAGGCAGCTAATCATTATTAATTCCTTTAGAATTCATTGCAATAACATCAATCATGGTGAACTCATTCGGTATTAATATGGATGTAATGTGAAAATGAATAATGCACACAAGAGTTTTTATATTCCTATTTTAGAAAAATAGTTATGAACGGTGTATTTCTCTTTCCATCGTCAAATCAGATCTACCGAGAGATTTTCTATCAATTACCTTCATCATCGTTCCAGCTGAAATCTTGTCAGAGCAAACATATTTCAAAGGATTATATCCAACTCCATTACAGCATTCTTCGCTCTTTGGAATAAGTTCAGTCTCACAGCATTTTACTGGCACTTGGTCATTCTTTCTAACATGTGCTAGGAACTCACCACTGGAACCTGAGCAGCATATGGTATCTGACATATTCACGTATTCCTGCCCACAACAGAACATCCCTGAAACGAACAAACAAACAAAAAATCTGAATATGAAATGTAAGTGAATAAATAAATAGATAAAGAAAGGAGAAAGCTCAGAATGCAATATAGCTTGGCGTAAAACGATCAGCAGCTGGAATTACGCAGATTTAGCTAAAGCGAGATTAAATTTGAACATGAGGTGAGTGAAGTAAGCGTCCTGACTTCTAGACCTGCTGAAAACAATCAAGAATTAGAGGAATGAACAGGGATCCCCTACAATCAACTTACACCATTGCTGAACTTCTGTAAGAACCTTTGCTGTGAAATCCCATGCCAAAGTACTGTGCACAGCAGGTCGAAGACAGACTGTTGATGAAAATTTCCTGTAGAACGTAGAAATTGAGAAAGCTTCTCCATGTACTTTCCAGTCAGGTCTCATTCATCCCCCCTTACATGGGCAGTCTTCCAACAGTGCATCTTAGCATTCCAGAATGTTTCATATTATATTTTATGTTCTAAAGTGAGGGTTCATACTAGGTATGTAGAGCTGAATGGGTGATTTGCCAAATACCCACAGTGAAGCTTCAGTCATCTGATACAGAGAATTACTCTTTGAGAAGTTAATATCTAAATATAATTTGCATTTCTGTAGTGGAATTGATAAGCTGCCAAAATTAATTCCACAGTCTTCCTTCTATTTTTAATAATTTTATTTTAAAATTAAAAGCTCATCATAACCACTGTTATGCAAATATTCACATGAATGATTCTGCAACTGTGAAATACCAGCATTGAACCCCACACCATTTAAAGAAAGGGGTAAATTTGAACTCTGAACCAAATGCTACAAACACGTCTATAACTGGCAATGAAATAAACGTCGTTACTAGTTCAACTGGAAGGTATCACAAAAAAACCAGGGCTGTGATATACTGTTACATCTACAAAGTAATTTGCATTTGACATAATTTCTATAGTATGTAGACATCTAAAACACATGCAAAAGTGGCCACTTTTCTCACTGCCATTTATTGTAGCAAATCTCTCTTAGGAAGTCATACATAGTGAAAATTACTCTTTAAGGTAAGATCCTGCTAAAGCATTCAGAGCATTTCGTTCCAATCACTGGGACGACTCAAAATGGTGTTACTTGCATACTTTATCTATTTTCAGTGCTGACTCCACTCACAGAAATCAAACTGTGATCACCAGCTCTCCAAGATGTAAATATTTCCACCCGTTCACACCCTTTTTCCAAATTGTCCTCAGATTCTACCAATTTTAAGTAGCGAATTAATGCAGAAAATGTCTCGATTCAATACTAATAAGCAACTCAGGCAGCCCCTAGAGACTTTTGACAGGCAAACTAAAATTTTGATAATGAACTGTTTTTCTATTGAAACAAACAAGGCTGTATTCTTTCACTGCAAACCTCATCTTTGTTTAACTGAATTAAATTTTTCAGCCAAGATTTCACTCACATAACAAGAAGTGACTCCCTTTCTAGTTTCTTTGGTAAACCATTACTTCTTTAATTATTATCAACCTTGTTCCAGTGTGATAAATTGCTAATTACTTAATACCCTAATCAGCGTTCATTCTTTGCACAGATAAACTGTGACAGCGCCATTAATTTAAATAGTAATTTCACTTAATGGCCAGAACGGCACACCAGATTTTTATGCAGCATTTTCTGAAGACTGCATCCATCACTGCAATATTCTGACATAAAGATGTCTGACGTGCACTAACTCACTTAGGGAGAGCAGATGTTGCAGAGCAGAGTTTGGTAGTAATTCCCATAGTGCATCACTTCAGCATGAATGAGCTGCAAAGGCAGAGGTAGACAATCTTCTGAAACTGCATTGCATAGCCTCTGACCTTTGCTTAATTTATCACATGTAGCACTTGACTCCTGAACCTTGACACCTCAAATGTACAATTTTAAATATGCTCCAAGAAAAACAAAATAGGACCATGTAATATTGACAGATTGATTTGCCTTCTAACAATCACTTTATTCAGTTGCTTAAGGATCCAGAAATTCCTATAAACCCTTGCTGAATTCAGCAAAATATCAAAATACAAACTATTTGTTTGTAATTCAGCTGGAACGTGTGTGTCATGCTTTATATATTTATGTTTTGTAGGCACATAATGCATTACAGCAAAAAGAAAATCCATGGGCTGGAAAAGACACTTCCTGCTAACAGTGATTTTTGTCAACAATTATTTCATGTTCATCCCCAGCAACTGAAAAAATTTACAAACATAGCTGACTGATGAATTACTAATTTAGTAAATCTGCAAAACCATTGCTTTCAAAAGGGAAAAATGAGTATTAAAAGGCTTAGCCTTTGGAGCCAGAATAGAGGATCAACAAAATACAGAGCCAGTGTACATTGCAAACTACTCCAAAAATCCTTGGCTTACACGTGAGTATTGCAACTATTACAGATCAGGAACCACAACAGTACAAAGCATCATCTTTCATGAGTCTGGGATGTCAGTATAGTGGCATTTTACTAGCTTTTGCTTTTTTTTT